>JAGDQP010027355.1:12307-25074 GCA_022664845.1 Lepisma saccharinum
TTCTAACAAGATTTTCGTTATATTTTCGTACATCCTCTCTTATTTTCTTCCTTACGGATTTATTTAGTTCTATATACTCAATCCTCTTTATACAATTTTCCCCTACTTTCATTTCCCTTCTTTTCTTCATCAAGATTTTAGTTTCTTCTGAGATTTTGCTCTCTTTTTTCTTTCTGGTGCCTGCTACTTCCTTAGCTGTCTCTCTTACTATCTCAGTCAGTATTTTATTTCCGCTATCGATGTCTTCTTCATTCTCTAACTCTTCCAAGGCGCTGAATCTGTTGCTTAGTTCAGTCTCGAACGTCTGTCTATGTTTCCCTAGATTTTCCTGATCTAAAAGTGGCGGTTTTCCTCTGATAAGCTTCTTTCTCTCTAGTCTAGTATTTAGTTTCAGCTTACATCTCACCATCCTATGATCACTCGAGACTTTGAAACTGTCCAGAACAGACACGTCTTGCATAATTTCACTGTTATTCGATAGAACGTAGTCTATTTCGTTTTTGGTCCCATTTGGGCCTTTCCATGTCCACTTCCTCTGGGGCGGTTTCTTGAAAAATGTATTGGAAATAAACAGTCTGTTGACTTCTGAGAATTCCATTAACTTATCTCCTCTCTTGTTTCTTTTGCCCAATCCAAAGTTTCCAACTTTCGTGTCACTGCTCTGCTTGCTCCCTACTTTCGCATTGAAGTCTCACATTACAATTTTGTAATGCGATTTGCTACTATCCAAAATCTTCTGTATCTCCTCGTATAGGTCTATGACTTCCTCCTCCGGGTGTGAGATTGTTGGAGCACACACTTGTATAATTTCCATACTGTATCTCTCTGAAATTCCTTCAATTTCTGTGATCCGTGTTTTCAGATCCTTATTAATTATAAAGCCAACGCCTGTCGGTTTTCCATTTTCTGTTCCTTTGAAGTAGAACGTGTGCCCTGACGGTAGTTCCAACTGTTCCTTATTCTTCCTCCACACTTCTGATAGTCCTATGATGTCTCACTTAATCCTCTTGAGTTCATTCTGCAATTCTTCTAATTTGTTAGTCTCCTTCAAGTGACTGACAGTTCAGAGTAGCCACGTATAGGTCCGTTCGAGTTCCGTGTCGGTGTGCTGGCAGTCTAGAGTCCAAACCCGGGCATTTTGACCCTCTGACTTCCTGCAGGACTGACCGCTTCCGTTGGCAGCTGCATTCCGTCCTCCGGGCAATGAGGTCCTCCGAGGCTGTTTCCTTACTTGTACCATTATGTGTAAAGAAAGGAGGGGTGATGACACTTGACTCACCACGCTGTCAGCTAATGCGGCTTGATGAGCATCCCATCCATGTTCGTTCGCCAAGCAGTTGCTTGGATACTAACAGACTCCACGACGTGAACATATAGATTGAACATTAGGCGTCTACCCCGGTCGGTTCCCTTAAGTCTTAGCAAGAAGAATTAAGGGGTCTCCTCAGAGTTAGTGGCAGAAGCCTTTTAGGTCGACAGTCCCGATTTACCGGTCCTGTCCCGGTTTTCCGGCCATCCTGTACACTCTGCTCAGCATTATCTGTGGGAGAAACAGGCGGTCCCTTGTATCTCCGTGTCAATAATCAACGTCAATTTCTCCTCACCAACAGACTCGAATCGCCAGCATGCAACTGCACCAACACTGACGTCGATGACAGTTTCCGTATAGCTATAATCCATACCCTATCCCCCATTACAAACACATCAACACGTCATCACTGAGAGGGAGCATCCATTCAGGTCTTGAGAGCAAAACAGAAACCTGGTCTACGCCTGCAAAAGCTTTCTTCTTATCCACACTTCCGCTCCACCCCTGCAAATTCACCTCCAACCTATTTCGTTTGTTTGTAGGTTTTGCGTTTCCTATACTAACCCTCATTTTGTGACTGACACGGCAATCTACTTCCTTTTCATTGCATTACCTCAACTATATCCAACTTTCTCTGACTGCGTTTCTAAAACTAAATCTCACTTTTTCTGCTTGCGTTTTCTATACTTTTTCCGACTTTCTCCGACTGCGGTTTCTATATTGAATTCCACTTCCCTGACTGTTTCTTTCCCGAGTCCCAGTTTCTATTATTATTTATTGTACTCAGCTGAATTTTCAACACGAAACACCATTTCCAAAAAGCGTTTCCCACGCACAGAACGTCGTTGTTTTGATGTGGACGTCCGCCATTTTGTTTTCCTATATTTCCCAATTGCCCACGTGTGTTCGGTGAACTCTTTTCTTGTCTACAACTAAAGATGGCTGAAGCCGAAATTTTTAAGTTATTTTATAGTGTTAAGTGTGTAATTGAGGTCCTGATCCTCGTCAAAATACACAGTTCCTTTTCCCTCTATTGACATTTCACCCATTATCTATGGTGTGTATATGAACAACACCTACAACCTGCCGAAAGCGTAGGAAAATGAACTTTAGAGCTTCACATTTCTAACACTAGGAACAGAAGAGATGGTGCGGTATGGTACCGTCAAAGAACTTAAATCTGTTCTATTTGAGAAAGCCTATTTGAAAATGGGGCGATTGGTGCGCAAGGGAGTCCTAAAAAAGTAGATGATTCTCAAATATTTGGGAAATAAAGGTAGGTGAAACGAACATGAATTAAATGACTTCCCGTGTGAGTTACGATGACATACGTCATCTTAGCATCCAATCGGACAATGATGTTCAATCTCTTTCATAACAAATAAACAAAACGTTCGATGAAATTTTCAATTGTTACGCCTGCTTGTTATGTAACCAAGATTTTTTGAAAACCGCTTCTTATATGGAATCTATGTGAGATATAGACTTCGCGCAATCGAATTACTGGTTTCTGGTGGAAAACCGTACAATTCATGCTCATTTGGATCGATCTTTACTTCAAAGAATTTCTGGGAATTCCTTTGGGGAATCCCTTGCGCTCCCATTTCGAGATTTTGAAATACGCATTTTTTAATAGTGCAGGTTTAAAGTCTTTGACGACACCATGCCGCATCAGTTTTACTGTTCGTTGTGTTAGAAATGTGAATCTCTAAAGTTCATTTTCCCACGCTTTCTGCAGCACCGAAACTATGTAAATTTCGAAAATTTGTCACATGAACTTTCGTCACGTTTTGATGACAGGAATCGCTTCCAGAAGGTTGTCAGTTTAATTCATAAACACGTTGTTTATACACACTGAAGTGCCAAAAGTTAAGATACCTTCCTCATAATGTGATACAGCGCAGTGCAGGAACTCGACGTGGCATGGACGCGATAAAAGTAGTCCACTAGATGGATGTGCACCCTCGATTACCGTCTAGTTCAGTGGTTGTTCCAGGTCGAAGATCCTGCACACGAATAGACCGTTCGATCATATCCCACACACGCTTGATTTGTTCATGTCCGCCGATCTATGGGGTCAAATTATACGTTGGATGTTACCAGAACGTATCTCAAACCAGTCTCCCACCACTAAGGCCCGGTTGCATGGCGCATTGTCATCCTGGAAAATTCTGTTGTTGGAAGGGTACACGAAGTACATAAAGGGCTCGAAATAGTCACCAAGCAGCTGAACATAGCGCTCGCCAGTCAAAATGCGGTTGAGGCGAACCAGAGGATCCAAACCATGGCAGGTGAACACGCCCCACACCCTGACGGAGCTACCACCAGCTTGCGCATTGCCTTGTTGATAACTTGGGTCTATGACCTTATACGGTCTGCACCACACCCGGACCTTACCATCCGCGCGTACCAATTCAAAACGTGACTCATCTCACCACACAACACGTTGTCAGTCTTTTAAGGCCCAACCCACGTGAATCACCGCCACCAATCGGCAGCGATTAGCAGCGGCACATGTATCGGTCTTCGACTGCGATACCCCATGGAAACCAAATTGCGCTACATAAACCTGTGAGACACCGTCCTGGAACGTCTTGCATTGATTCCTGCTGTCAGATCACGCAGTTCCTTGTCCATTTGTCCAGAAGACTCTGTCTAGACGTCGCCGGTCAAGGACATTCAACAACTGTGGGCAGCCACTGCGTTGTCCCTGATGAGCTGTAATGCCTCCAATACGGTACTCGGGATCCACCCTTGACAGCAGAGAGTGAGTAAAGTTCAATGCCGGACGACTTCTGAAACCGCATGCCCCATTCGTCTACCACCAACTATCATTCCGCGCTCAAACGTCAATAATTTCCGTCAGGATTCCATCACCAAGGTACATGAGGATTCACTGGACTCACAGAAGTCCCAATGACTACACTGCAACTACTTCGCACCGTTCGACTGCTTTGTAACGATCTTACCACGCCGTCAACTAGCTCCCTTTCGCTATCCCGTGTCCTTTGGCAGTTCAATGTATATATTATATAGTGTACGACAAACTTAAATTGCTCTCTCCTCCGTGGGGCATGTTTAATATAGTTGAAAAGGAAAGTTCAGAAAGAAAACTGCAAAGAACGAAATATGCCAAATAAAATTAAAATACACTGATAGTAATGACACAATTTATGAACATTCCTACTTCCGTGCGTGCTACATAACTGTAAATAGAATATGTAACTACATAACAATCCTTGTGCTAATGATGAATATAGCAACATTGCTACTGTTCCAGAAAACATGCCATTTATAATTCTGCTGGATAAACAAAACTTTTCGGTCAATAGTAGTGTAGAAGGGAAATCATTCTTCATTTTCAAGAAGAATGGAAGACAAAAATTTCTGTGTCTGAAAACTTGGTCCAAGTATTTTAAAAAATTGAAGAATTTATTCACTATGATTGTTCACAAATTAGTGGAAACTGTATTATACATACCAGGGACTTTTAACCCTGTAGAACAAGCTCTTTCTATTGTGAACGTCATTTAAATAGATTAAAGATCACGCCACTCAGTTTCAATATTGAGATCGAATTTTATAATGGAACAGAATTTCTTACACAGTAGTTCGTAGTTTTGACATTTTATTGACAAGCAAGACTTTTTAAAAAACTGTCATGTAAGATCAATATTTTTTGCACCCTTTTTCAACGCAAATTGTTAGGATATGTGGAACTGAAGCACGTATAATGTTTACAGACTTCAATGCTTTCATCTGTTAATCAGTAATAATTTTTAATGTTTCTTATTGTTTTTATCATTTTGCTCGTTACTCTTATGACTAATTTCAAATCCCATTTTAAGTCTGTTTTTATGTAGGTGCGTTATGGATAATCAACAGAGTGCATCAAAAAACGCAATAAGTAGGAACTTGTACTCGTAATGTTACATTGCCAATATATCAAGTGTCCCGTTTTGAACTCTCAACATTATGGTCCCTCTTAGGTTCCCTCGTTGACTAACGGCCGAAGATCAATCGGCTCTCAAGAACTGATAGAATATTTAACCTCTGCTTATGTCAGTCATCTGATGCTGATACGTTACTCTCACAAGAACTATATAAATGCACGAATTGTCTCTTCAAGAGAGGGCATTTAATAAGCAGTGTTCAGAAATGACTACATATAACGGCTGGGGCTTACTACCTAAGATGAACAAATACATGAGATTTAACTAATTACATTTTTTAGAAACAGATTTCGAAATATGATATGAAGAACGTTATCAACAAAAATAAAAGGTAACCTACTCGTTTCCCATATTTTGTGAATAATTATTTGTTTCTCATTATCAGTGTATATGTATACCTTCAGCCAACCAAAACAGCTCTCCAAAGTATATATAGTTATGCGAACAATACAAAATTTAAATATTGCATAGAGTGCGTAAGTTACAAAAAGTATATCACTCAGAAAAGATGAAATTATCGCATATGTACAACGGTTCTATAATAATTATTTAGATTTAATATTCAAAGTGAAGAGCTATGTTATCGACCAATAGCTCCCGTTGAAGTTCTTAACAGAGAACACAATTTTACTTTGTAAGAACATGTTAGTGCAAGTACCTTTGTGCTTCGAATAGGGTTACCTACCGCCTGGTTTTTACCCATGTTCAGCTCTGACATTTCTAGTAATGTCAGGCCGGCATTTAGTTATTTTTTCTTGTAACAAAAATATAAGTAAAACGTTACTGCACCTGGGATTGCAATGTTTTCGTTATTTACGTTTAACTCACGAGCCGTCATGAGTGGTAATCTGTCGCTATCTAATAAATGCTTGGTACTGTTGATATACCGGACCCGATTATTTTTGTCGTCGTTCGCGAAATTGTGGAAAGCACAAAATGATAAGACCCAGCACATCAGCCGATAATAGTTTCTGCATTTAACTCTCCATAAATTTCATCAGGGTCATTCCATGTAAGATCAACACAGTTATTTACCTCACCACTTCAATCTTTTATAATTTTTAGTATGTTAGTAAGGCCTGATGAGAAACACCCTAAAATGTTATATTGTAGTCCTGTATTATACATTTCGGGAGTTACAGCATCTCAAACTGAATTTTTTGCCGACATTTTGAGGTATATCAATCATTTAAAATCCTTGAAACTTTTGTCATAATTAAGATAGAGATGCGACTCTTGCATCGTTGTGAAAGTCTAGAACTGCTCTTTCATCTAATATGAAATACTTGCCTCTCATATTAAAATAAAATTTGACCTTGAATTGCAAAAAAATTGCGTCATATTTGATTTTTGTGAAACTTTTGGAGAATAACAGTCCTTTATTCGTAAACATATGTGCAATGTTCTATAATGAGAAACTCATGGGAAGATGAGCAATTTCAAAATTTATTTACGGATGTTAAAAAAAATTTATCACACGTCGGGATATAGTTAGTACTTCTGCATATGACCCCACTGTGTGCAGTTTGATGAAACAATATTGCGAATAGTGTCATTGTATAGGTAAAGAGACAAGTCTTAGGAAAAGTGATGGTTGTAATTTAGGTAGCACGTCTAGGGCCATGGGGGGAGGCGAATGCAATAGGACCGCTGGAACATGCGATGTCTAGCATAAAAGTGGACATTTCTTTGGAGTTTTTTAATAAAGTTATGGCGTTAGTGTCTAATTGTAAGGTTTCATTAACAGAATTGTTATCAAATGATGGTAGCCACTTGGGTAGTTCATCTTGGGATACGGAGAGGTGAAATCTAACGTGAGTGCTGGGAATAAGCCATTTCTAATATACAAGCAGACTCCCTTTCGATAATCTTTGGAACTACTGCACCAATGGCTATCATTTGGTGTCAAATTGTATTGTTTTACGATTAATATCATCAGTAATTGATGGTTGCCATTTGGGGAGTCCGTTTTGAGTTGTGAAGGAAGAATCTAATATGGCCGTCGGAACATGCAATCGTAGTTTTCACTACATCACATAAATTAATTTTAATCAATATATTTAGTCTGTTCCCCAGGAAAAAGGATATCTTCATTCGTAACATCACAAATTAAACGGAAATAATTTACTTTCTTTTTCTCTTGTGACTTGTGTTCTGGCGATTTTTTCAGAATTCTTTCTCATTGATCAGTGAATAAAATCGCCAAAATCCTTGAAATTATGAAATTATGCGACAATGGGAATTTTAAATTAAACATAAAAACATTACATAACTCTTAAAACAAGATTTAGAATAATATTTAAAACTTAATAAAAATGTGTTCTTACTTAAACTCTAGAATTTGACGCAAATAAAATGTGTTTAAGGTTAATCTAAAGCAACAATATCCAACAATAGATGGCAGCCCTCCCTCCGTATATGTGTAATGTATTTTTATCGTTGCACTAAATTTCAATGCTGCTCCTACAAATTCAAAGCCTAGAGGGTACTAACTTTCAGGCAAGAAATTTCATTACCAATTCAAGAGTTCGATCAATGGCGATTTTTTTTTCTTATTTTTTGTTCATTGATGAATGAGCTTTATTGTTACAGGTTTTGATATTCACAACAATAATCTAGCGATATCAACAGTGAACAAAAATAAAAATACGGCATTGATATAATTTTTGAATTGGCTATGAATTTTCTTCCCTGAAAGTTAGGACTCTGTAGGCTTGAAACTGTATGAGCAGCATTGAAATTTCCGGCAACGATAAAAATACATCAGATATATACGGGGTAGTGCTGCCATCTTTTGTTGGAGATCGTTGCTTTATATTAACCTTCAAATCTTCAATTTGACGCTAGTACAGGTCGCTAGTATTTCAAATTACAATAAATATTTCCCCACAATATGGTTGCTTGTATGCTAGAAATTGCATATTCCGGCGGCCAGACTGTATTTTTATTTCTCCATGGCTCAAGATGGACTACTCAGATGCCCATCACCACTTGTTCATTATTTTGATAATAAAAGCCTACAAGCTAACTTCGCAATTATAGCTCGTGTAACACTTTCGAAAACGTGGTTGCTTCTACGCTTGAAATAACGTATTTCGGCGGCCATAATTGATTCCTCCTTCTGTACAGCCCTGGGCGGAATACCCAGATGGCAACCATGACTTTCTACCGATTTTGATCGTGAAACACTACAATTTAACATCAAAATATTTGCTCTAGGTACAATAATTCTAAGGATATAGTTGGTGAATGCCAGAAATTTCATTTTCCGGCGAACATACTGAATTCTTTCCTCCGCATAGTTGGCCACTATCACTTGCTGATACTTTTTACTGTAAAACACTAAAATTATACGCCAAAATCATAGCTCTTGGTGCAGCTCTTCCGATGATTATCGAGAAACTGGCTGCCTGTATACTTGAAATGGTTTATTCTGGAAGTCATGTTGGATTTTCCCTCTCAATATTGCAAGATGAACTACCGAAATTGTGACCATAATTTTTTCGTAACACTTGCATCTTTACTTATACAATGACACTATTCTCAATATTGTATCACCAAACAGCAGACGAGGGGAACCTAAGCAGAAACATTACATTCCAGCCTGTGCTAAAATCATTAACAGCTGTAAATAAAATTTTACAAATGCTCATCTTTTCCTGAGTATGCCATTATAGTACTCTACACATCTCTTCACTAATAAAATACCATATTTTTCGAAAGTTTCACAAGTATCGGAGGTGACGTTATTTTTGAAATTCAAAGGGTCAAATTTTCAATGTCACAGACAGGGGCAAGTGTTTCATATCAAATGGAAGGTCTATCAAATACCTTTACAACGGCGAAAGAATCACATTTCTATCTTAATTAGGAGGACAAAAGTTACAAACATTTTAAATAATCGATATAATTCAAAATTTTTGGGAATGTTCCAAGTTTGAGCTACTGTAACTCCAGGAATATACAACATTATATTTTTGGGTGTTTCTCATTAGGCCATACTAACATACCACAAAATTCTGAGTTTGTGAGGTAACTTTTTCCCGTTAAGTGTGTTGATCTGACATGGAATGACCCCATAACTGGATAAAAAAGTTTATGACAATCTAATTCTGCCAACAAAATGTTCATTTCAGTAAATTCAACGTGTAGGGCATTTTTTTAGAAAAGTCTTCCACCTTCCTAATACAATAAATTACAGAATGTATTGATGAAACCATTCTTGCAAAGACAATCCAAAAACTTTATAAACTTTACTCAACTTTGTGTGGCAAATATAAACATTAACTTTGGAAATGAACCATCAAGAGCATGTGGACATCTAGTGTGACATGAAGCATCTTGAGATTAACACAAAGTAGAACAGTTACTACACCGCTTCTTTTTAATTTAGATACAAAAAGTTTATATTGGTTTATCGAGCTTTAAATAATACACCGAAAACAAACAGAAATTGGACTGTCAGTATTTTAGAAGAGGTCACCAATTTATTGATAGAAATATTAACTTAAATCTCTCCCCGGGTTGATAAGAGTTAGTGGGGTTATCAAGAAACAACAGTAGCTCTCCACGAGAATATTTAAAGTTTCAGAATACATACAAAGAAAACAGACTATCGAACTAATCGATACTAACCAAATTTCACATATACATCACCAATCATCACCAACTGCATAAACAACATGAAAATATGGTCGAATGAAACCTAAGAATATTTTGCCTGAACACGTAGCATAGTTCCCAGCACCTGCCTCGCAATAAATCGAAAAATAACTAATTCAAACGAACTAAATTTCACACACTTATCATTACTAACTGTAAGAATAACATGAAAATCAAAGTTTTTGAATCGTTACATGAATACCAGCTTTAGTAACCAGATTTTGACCAATCCTTCCGCGAATAAAATCTTTAGATCAGGGTCTCCAATCTACGGTCACTGGCCCCGAAACAAATTCGAAATTAAAGATCTATATTTAACATTGGATCTAAAATATTAAAACACAAGAAGTAATTTGGTCCTTGAATAATATACAGATTTAAGCACTATTTTAAATAATATTTCTTGTTGCTAATACAAATTTCAATATAATTATTACATGAAAATAACATATTTTGATTTGATCCTTTATAATACGGCCCTAGCCCTCTCACTGCTTTGTCAATTTGGTCCGCTGACAGAGAAAGTTGGAACTCTGCTCTAGATTATGACTACAGAATTTCCAAATGTGTGGACAACATAGTAGTCAATGATTTTTAAAACCAAAAGCACCCATGCCCAAGGATACTGATTAGCCAGAGAAAACTATACTAATACGGCACAAAATGAGATGATCATGTCAATCAAAAATTAAAAAAATAAGGTAGTATGTGTATGGGCGCTCTCCTAGAACCCTGCCCTTAAAATCACAATATGAGCGCTCTTGCCCATGCCCCACACGATATTTAAACCCAAAAATTCGTGAATAAAAGATTCGAACAAATTATCTGCATGAAGCCCAAATTTAGTATACACTATATTCAGTACCAACGCTATCGAGGAGTTAAATATTAACTTCGATTAACGATACGTAGACCTACTTGAACAGAAGCCGCTTTACTGTTAACATTTTGACCAGTCAGTTCTCGCATGAAAGCATTAACCTACTTCACACTCCAAGGGGACACAAAATCTCCATAAAAAATCCCATCGACTAACTAAACCTTAACAGTCGTCCGAAGCCTAACAGTATTTTTGCCGAAAACCAATTTCCTGATCAGATTTTGGTCAATTCTGCACTTATTACATAACATCGGAAACTGACATCATCATCGCAGCACTACGAATAGAACATGGGCAGCTACAGATTGTGTACTAACAGTAAAATAAAACACTATTTGAAATATCTATTCCCTACTTTACAGGGAAAATGTTCTAGGGTATCAGCAGGTGAATACAAGGATGGTACTTTAAGTAAGCCTCTGGTAGATAGCTTCTCTATGTTCTACCTAGCAAATACCGAATAAACCAAAGATGTCTACAGATAATTAATAAAGTTAAAGAAGGAAAAGTGTAACGAACATACATTTTGAAGGTTGGTTGAGAAGAGATGCAAAAACAATACGTACAATCTACATCAGTATCGTCCCAAATGGCATGCATACAATGACGTAACTATCACTGGATTCTTACCTGCAGTGATACATAATTATTGAGATGATCATTGACATTGTGTTAGTGTGCAAAAAAAAAGTGTAGGTTGCCAATGTGGACAATAGTATATTTTTCAATGGGTCAAAGCCACTCGTACCATCTCAACTGTGTATTGTCCTTTTACTAAGACAAAATATTTGCATTTAACTGATTCCAGTGAACTAAAAGTTTTCCTTCCTGGCGTAATTAGTTTATATGCTTGATATACACAAGTCCTATTTAACTCTATTGCCTTCACAGCTTGCTCAGGGCGCTGTGTCATAAGTATTGGTCATTTCTGTCGCTTTGAGTCAGGTAATGTTATTCACGTAAAATCAGTCAAATGGAAGGAAAATTATATAAAGAACTTACAGTAGCTGTAACATGTAATGATAAAAGTCCATTTTGAAAATGTATCAATCCTATGAGTCACTTTTGGTTGCGATGTAGCAAACTCCTAACATCTTGCTCTATGAAATTAATATTTATTTGGTCTATGTAAACAGTAATAAAAATTTTGTGTCCATTTTGTTGCTGATGAGTCAAATAGTTTATTTGCGAGGATTGGTGAAACTCGGTTCAGAAGATGGGACTTTCAGGAGAAATCCCTTTAGATTTCATTCGACCACATTATTATTTGTGTTCTCCATAAAGCTAATAATTGAAATGTTATGTGTCATTTATGATGATGATATAACACGCCATTTTCAAGTAACGGTTGGACAAAACCTAGTCAGTAAAGAAATTTTACGGTGAAGTATTCATAACTTTTGGGTTCACTTTGGTGTTTAGATGGTCGATAGTGCAGCTAAATGGATTTTTGTATCAATGTCGGGACGACATTGGGATCGGTTTCTGGGAGAGTTCGTCTAAATCTAGCTAGTAAAAGGACAGATCAATCGTATTTTGCTTAAGTTTGACCATTTTCAATTTCATGTGGTTGATGTAGTTGGGGATAATCATTGTCTGTGCGAAGTTTGGTCAATTTCAATCAGTTGATTGTCGAACTATTCCCGATCAGATGCTGGTCAGTAAGTTAGATGATCAGGTAAAATATCATTGGACCACTTAGACCACTTTGATTTGTATGTGGTCGATGCACTTGATGATTGTGAAGTTTGGTTAGCTTTGATAAGGTAGTTTTTAGTTATTCCCGATCATGTGCTGGTCAGTAATTTGGATATTCTCCACTACTTTGATTTATATGTGGTAGTTGCAGATGGTGGTCATTGTATGTGTGAAGTTTGGTCACTTTCGATTAGTTCGTTTTTTATCAAATTCCGGTCGCGTGTTGATTAAGTTCTCAGGTAAAATACCATTAGTTTCCTTCGAC
>JAGDQP010027356.1:1525-25073 GCA_022664845.1 Lepisma saccharinum
GGCTGCTTTTTAAAGACACTATTCTTTGCAATTTTTTAGAGCTTACATCTACTGTAATCCAATGGAGTAGGCCTAACTAAATCTCTCGGGGGGAGAAGGGGGACTTCTGGTGGATTTAGCCCCAGGCTACCCACTGGACACACACTGCTCAATATAAGCTTTTTGATTATACTTACTTTAGGCTTTCTATCACAGACATAAGAAGTGATTTTGTGAGCACATCTTATCTCTTTCTTCAATATGATTAAATAGGACTTTCGTTAATCTTTGAAAGGAAAGTAGGAGGGTAGGAAAAGCCTGTCGCACACTGGGCGACTTGGTCGCAGAGAAAATCTCAACGTCCACGACTCCGAAGGTGACTTGTGGGGCAGTCATTCCGCCACACCCCCTGTGAGGATTGTCACCCCGCAAATCATCGAGAACACCCCAAACTTTAACATTTTCGCGCTAAAAAATCGATAAAAACCGTGAAAAACTCTACTTACGTCCTCCTATTTTTAACTTTACACTCCCCGAAACTGAAATTCTTGCGGAATCCATGCTTCGGGAAGGAGCAAGATAACTCTCAAACTCCATGTATTCTTAGGGTTGCCAGTTGTTTTCATTGCCGACCTCGTTTTGTCACAACATATGAGAAACTGAGGAAAGAAGAAAGAACCAGTCATGTAATTAAATTTATTTATATTTGAGTCTGCCAACTCATTTCCCATAAAAGTATATCAATTCCGAATGGCAAACATGTTTTCATTCTGTTCGATCCATTTTTATGTGATTGTGCTCTTTTCACGATAAAGTTGAGGAGAATGTTTTGCATCGGGTGCAGAACCAGTCTGTCTGTCTCTCGCTCGCTATGTATGTATATATGTGTGTTTGTCTGCTTGTATTTTGTCTGGATCCATCAATCCACATTTTTGTCTTTGGCACATTAACATCTCTTCATTTCTGAGAATTCACAATATACTTGGAAGGAGCAATCTTCTAATATGTCTTAAGCTATAGCCTCAGGGAACCAGATTATTAGATACCGAGAATAAAATACAAACGTGGCGAGGAGCCAAATTTCAGTTCATTCGTCTGAGAAACAAACGTGTTTGACAGGAAAAAATAAATAAATAATAACACAAGTGGAGGAATGCTTGTGGAAAATAAGCACTATAATTTGTTACATAATTTGTTCTTATTTAACAATCTCCAGATATAGAATTTTATTTAACAATCTCCAGGCCATTTTACACTGGACATATTAACAACAATAATAACAAAGGAAAGGACTTTGGAAAGAATCTGCCCTGGCCTTATTCTAAGTACCATCATTTGTCTGGTATGACAGGGAATACCTCAGTCAGGATGTTCGGCACCGTGAATTTAACTCTGGTACTCTCGACAAGGCGAACGCTCTATCGATTGCACTACTTTGTTATATGGTAAAAGATAGATACATGAAATGAGATCGGTGAAGAAATGTGTGGTACTAAAAATTAATGACAAACAGGTGGTATTATAAATCGAGTTAACAAGTCACTTACACAAAAATGCACTGAGATTTCGTCGCTCTACCAAGTCGCCTAGTGAAGGGCAGGGCTTAGAAAGGTTGTCTGAAAACCCATATGTAGTCTTTATATAGTTGCCGCCTTTAAACAACTTCTTCAGTTGATACTTGAATTTTTCTCTAGAAAATAAAAATTCTGAATCACCATCCTCGCCACTTGTTTTACATTCAAATTTTATCGTTATCAGAAAAATAAAGTTAGTTTGGCAACTATACAAGCAAATAGTTCTGTTTTCTCATTTGCTGGTATGATCCTAATCGCAGCATACGCATCCACGAGTAAACAACACTGTTAGAAATACAGTCATATTTCGCTCTAAGCAATAATTGTGTAATGCCTTGTTTACATTACTAACATTTTACCATGGTTAACGTTAACCCGAGTTCATTTTAGTAATGTAAAAGGTAGTTACCGTTAACGCGTGTTCCAAATTAAACTAGCGTCAACTTACGACAGTTATCTTGTAACTTGAGTAAGAAACGACTGTCTAAACGCAAGTTAGTTATTAGGCACGAATCACTTCGTGGGTTTATTTCTTTCCTTATCGAAATATATAGTATAATAGTGGTGCGTACTACTTTTGAAATATAAAAGAATTATGCCAGAACTAATCTACAAAATTTGACGCTACAATCAATTCATTTTTTATAATTTAATCGTCTGCTGTGTAACAAGCAGATTCTTAACTCTACCACGGAAACCTCAACCTATTTCTTTATAGACAATGGTAGTACAAGCACGATAATCAAGTTAAGTTCAGTAGTGTGAACGCAAGTTAGTTTTACCCATAATTTTTACCACCGTAAAATGTTAGTAATCTAAACAAGGCATCAGGCAGTTTATTTTTAATACTAAGTAGAATGTACTTAAATCTCCACAGGAAAACAAAGCAACTAATTTATGTTAAATATACGAATCCATTCTCACTAGCAGACATCCCGCCAAATGCACTGCAGTTTAAACATGGCGTGTATTGTTCAGAAACAACAACGGGGAAAGCCTTTGTCTAGTGTTCAGAAGAAAACTATTCTTAATGTGTTTAACAAATTATTGGAAGAATATCCTGAAGTACCTATTAAGGATTTAGAATTTAAAGTGGGTGGTGAAACAGGTGTCAGTGCCAGGAGTGTTTCTAAAAGTAGAAAAGAATTTGCGACGAAAGGTGGTATATTGACAACGCCAGGGAAGAAAAGACCAAGAAAGAAAATAGTAGATGAGTGTGACGATTTTGTAAAAGGTGCCATTCGCAGGAAAGTACATCATAACTTTTTCTTAAAGAACGAAATTCCAACAATTGATAAAGTGTTGTGAATGAAGAAAGTGAACTTCCGAATTTTAAAAGAACCACGTTTTATCAGCTGTTGAAATATATCGGGTTTAAATACGGCAGAAGGAAGCGACAATCAATTGTAATTGAGAGACAAGATATTATTCAATGGCGAAGGAATTACCTTCGATTAATACGTAAGTACAGAGCAGAAGGTAATAAATTGTATTTTTTTGATGAGACTTGAATAAATGAAGGGCATACAAAATCGTTGGTATGGGAGGACACAACAGTTAATTCCTCAAGACAGGCATGTTTAGAATGGTCGACCGGGCTTAAACAGCCTAGTGGGGAAGGCAAACGGTTAATTTTGGTACATATAGGAAGTGACAATGGATTTGTTGAAGGTGCTGCGTACTACTTTGTGTCAAAGAGTACAAAGGACTACCACGAAGAAATGAATGATGATACATTCCGCCGTTGGTTTCAGAGAATATTACCTAACCTTGAACCTGACAGTGTCATTATTATGGATAATGCCCCATACCATAGTGTTAAGGCAATGACATTCCCAACATTAAGGTGAAAACGAAACGCTATTGTTGACTGGCTGAAAGCTCATAATGTGTCTTTTTCAGATAGTATGAAAAAAGTTGATTTCTTTAGGCTGCGAGTCCTCTGAAACCATTATTTGACACTTATCAATGATATTGCAAAAAAAGAAAAAAAAAAAGCAGGTCATGTAGTGTTGTGTCTGCCCCCATATCATTGTGAATTGAATGCAATTGAGCTAATTCGGGCGCAGGTAAAAGGTTACGTGGCCAGTAATGATCCAACACACAAACTTAAGAATGTTCAGGAGCGCTTCGACGAAGCTCTCCGTAGAGTAAGTACTGAAAATTAGAGACATGCCACAAATCACATAATAAAAGAAGAAGCGAAAATGTGGGGAATGGATGGACTCAGAGAAACTGATGTTGAACCAGTGATTATTACATCCAGTGGAAGTGATACAGATGACTTTATGGAAGGCATTGAAGAGTTATCTGATGATGATCTTTGAGATATGTTTACATATTTCATAACATGCAATATTGGTTACGGTTTTAGAACACTGGCCCTTTTAGTTGAAGCATCTTAACTAAAGTTACAAAATAGTTACTTTGGATTTTTTTTACTATTCGATGTGCACGATGATCATAAATCATACGAAATTACAATTAATTACAACAATAATTTTACAGTTGAAAGTATATAGGGCCACCGATCTCTTATCGACGCCAATATTGAATTCTTATTTTTTGTTTCATGTACAATTTACATTGTGATATGCCTAACTCTTAAGAAAGAAGCAACTTCCAGTGAGCATTAAAGTTACACTTATGGTCATTTCGCGAATTCTTTTTTATCTATATTTTAAATAATTCAGTGAATTCGTCAATCTTAAGAAGAAAGCAATAAAGCCTGCAGGTGCAATGTGCGTTC
Source organism: Lepisma saccharinum (assembly GCA_022664845.1). NCBI lineage: Eukaryota > Metazoa > Arthropoda > Insecta > Zygentoma > Lepismatidae > Lepisma > Lepisma saccharinum. The sequence goes on from JAGDQP010027356.1 coordinate 5,828, forward strand.
GGAAGAAGGAAGGGGGCGCTAAACTGGCCCATATCTCCATGTTTCTATTCGTCAATAGTTCAGTAGATTCTCTGTAAATTTATTTCTGTTTTGGCATCGTTATGATTTGAATGACTTTTTCTGATAATCATACCTCTATGTGAAAGTGTGTGTGCTGACGGAAGAAGGGTGGGGGTAGGCAGTACAGTGTACAAGGAACATATAATCATATCTGTGAAGAAACGCCTCTCTGAAATTTTCAAAACAATACCACGTGCTACCGCGGAAGAATACATTTGTACATACTGCCATGTGAGGCGGTTTGCTTTGGTTAGGTGAAAGCTTTCGGCGAATCGACTATACGAGTCAACGGAATGACATTTTGTGAAGCGCTATCTTATATTTATAAAGTGTATATTATTGGCCTCTGTAATGGATTTAGGCCTCCTTCAAACCCCCACATATAAAATTTCACGAAAATCTAATTATATTTAACAATATCACACCTCGAGATGCCGGCATCTTGGATTTCAAAATTGCATATTTTTGGCCTCGGTGTTTAAGGCTCCTTCAATCTCCCACATATAAAATTTCACGAAATTCCGATGATTTTAACAATTGTGACATTCAGCGCTGCCGCCATCTTGGATTTCATAATTGTATTATTTTGGCCTCGGTAATGGACTTAAGGCTCCTTCAAGCCCCCACGTATAATATTTCACGAAAATCTAATGATATTTATGGTCATGACATTTCGCGCTGGCGCCATCTTATATTCCTAAAGTGTATATTTTTGGCTTCGTTAATGGAATTTGGGCTCCTTCAAGCCCCCCCATAAAATTTAACGAAATTTTTATGGTCTTTATGAATTGTTACATTTCGCGCTGCCGCCATCTTGGATTTCATAAGTGTATATTTTTGGCCTCGGTTATGGACTCTTTCAAGCCCGCACATATAAAATTTAACGAAATTCTAATGATTTTTAACAATTGTGACATTTCGAGCTGCCGCCATCTTGGATTTCAAAATTGTATAATTTTGCCCCCGGTAGTGGACTCAGGGCTCCTTCAAGCCTTCACATATAAAATTTCACGAAATTCTGATGAATTTTAACAATTGTGACGTATCACGCTGCCACCATCTTGGATTTTAAAACTATATTTTTGGCCTCGGTAATAGACTCAGGGATCCTTCAAGCCCTCACATACAAAATTTCACGAAATTCTGGAGATTTTTAACAATTGTGACATTTCGCGCTTCCACAATCTTGGATTTCAAAATTGTATATTTTTGGCGTAGGTAATGAACTCCCTCTCCCCCCTCATCAGACTATCTTTTACAATGATGATGTTTCGCGCTGCCGCGGTCTTGGATCTCAAATTTAATTAATTAATTATCTGTTGTACCAAAGCTATAAAGTTGAAATTATACTATGATCAGAATAATAGTATCACAGTTGACAACATTCTGTATTGCATCCTTTACCAAGATAAACGGAGGGGAAGGGGAAAATCCAGGACTTTCGTGCGCGAGCACTCGATTCCGTTTCGAGCGCTCGAATCCAGGATTTCGAGCAAAAGAGTTCGTACAAATCTGTTCGACCGGTTTTTGTTCGATCATACTCTGCTAGCTCGAGAGCGTATTTTTGTGTTGCGAACGCTCGAAATCCGCTCGTTACACACCTCTACACATTATGCACAAGTTACTGTGTACTTATGTTAGGAAAAACGATCCCATTGAAATACGATTTCAGATACATTCTAGTCAGAAGCTCATTCAACATATATTTTTAAAAAAATCGATTTTGAGTTTTCCAAAAAAAAAAAAGTTTTGTTTCATTATTCTTAAATGTAAAGATTGGTCTAATGAAGTCAAGTAATATAGCAAATTAGAACTCTTAATATTTTGAAATGAATGTTCTGCATTTGAGCTGTTTAAGGGAAATAGCTTTTGAGATTTGAGATTTTTAAAGTTTCAAAACGAGGCGAAAGTCAGTGTTTTTTTTTTTTTTAATTTTTAACAATTTATAACTCAAAACCAAAAGCGGCGAAAACATAACATTTTCTTTTTTTTGATCATATTAATAGCACAGAACACAATTACCAAATATCAAAGATTTTGCAAAACCTAAGTTCTAAAATTAAATTTTTATTGGTTGTGTTGACAATTTAAAAATAATTGTTTTATAATTGCTTTGGCTTTGTTTCGGTGCCTTGTTAATTTCTATGCACTTGTTGCGTTTGAGTGCGTGTAGCAAGCAGCAGCGTAAAACACAGCCGTATGCTTTTACAGAATGTGTTGTGGATAATAATTATGAGTTTGTATGCCTCTTTTTTTGTGCAATATTTCGATTACGAAATCAAGGTACCCTATACATTTGGAGATTATTGAGAAATTTGTTCTAAAACCGTGTGGTTCGGAATAATAGATGAAATTCCATTTTTTTCACAAGAACATTGTGTTAGGTAAATGAGTAGCTTAGTTACAAACACGGACAGATCCACCTTGCAAAATTTTCCAGGAGCTTGTAGAAACTGTTTATAATAAATAAATAAGCATTCATATTACTATTTGTTTTTATTTGGATATCAATATATAATTAAAATTGCATGTGTAACAGATGTGATACATTATATTTAACATTTCATTAGCTATTTACAAAATAAAATTAGACCTGGCTGGGTTTGTTACCAAGGAATGGACGTGGTCGTCTTCGTAAAAAAACACTGCATGCATGAAACTATGAAAGTGATTCGTTGAGGTTTGTTTATAAAAAAATATAATATACTTTATAAAACTGATTTTAATTACACGCTTTCTGTGTTAAATTTTTAGCACATATTTTTACCCCTCTATAGAAAAATAGTTAATTGACAATTTACAGGTCTTCAACGTACTCACCGCCATTGTTAGTTGCACATTCACACAGATCCTCTTCTTCGTTTTCTTCAAATTCCGCGTGGTTAACTGAATACTGTGCTGTGATTTGCTACTCTGAACCAGGCCGTGTTTGAAACTAACCGTTTGTGGAGCTAGCCGCTTTATGGAAAGAGGTCACGTATTTAAATGAAGGGAAGAACGATCAAGGTCCATTTTTAAAAGTTGTAAGAAGAAAATGCATTTTAAGTGTAAAGACTTGAATTTAAAGTTATTTGTGCTTTGGAAATCTTTGCTTGAGGTCGAAGACAAACGGGAAGAACGATCAAGGTCCATTTTTGAAAGATGTGATGAAAAAATGCATTTAAAAGTGTAAACACTTGAAGTTTAAGGTCACTTTTGTTTGGGCATCTTTGCTTGGGTACAAAGACGTGTCTTGAGCAAAAAATAACTTTAAATTCATGTGTTTACTCTTTAAAATGCTTTTTTCTTACAACTATCAAAAATTGACCTTGATCGTTGTTCTCGTCTACCCTTCAAATGCATTTTTAACACGTTTCTGGCCGTCGTTGTAACGATAGACATTGAGTATTGCATAGAAAATGACAGAACCTGACGAAAACATTGTCTAGCTCATTTTGTAAAATAAATAGGCCTAGCCGTGTTTGTAACTGGACTACGCAAATATTAAAATTAACACAAAAAAATTGACAACTGCCGCGATCGGGACTCGAACCCGGATCTTCCAGTTGTTGGGCGGAGAGCCAGTGCACACCAGGAAATTTGGTAGTGGTGAAATTATGATATGAAGGTGTTTCAAGTACTACAATGTGGAAGTACTGGTAGCATAGACGCTTAGACGTACTGTAAAATTCTGGACAGTTAAATGTTTCCATCTCTGTAGCGTTTGCTATGGAATGGTCCCGTTGCTTCCAAGTTGATAACGCCAAGTGCCATGTTGGTGTCGCTACTATGCAATGGAATGAGGAAAACTTATGAACGCTGCCTAGAGACCCGATCTCACACATATAAAACATATTTGTTTACGACAGGTGATGTTTCGGGAAATGCAACCAACTTGGATAGACGTGTGATGTATCGGGAATTGCAACCAACTTTGATTGCCTACTTGTTGAAGATCTTGCAAGAGGAATGGCGGGACATTCTAGATGTCCTCCACAACCCAATCGAGAGCGTGGGGTAGGTTTGGCTGCTGTTACCGTAGCAAGAGGTGGCTTCACGATGCTTTTACTCCAGCAAAGTATTTCAGTTAGCCGAACAATTATTTTTTGATAAATTTTGTACGATAGATATGGATTGAAATGAAAAGAAACAAGACGAATTATGCGTCATGCTTGTTCAGTGTGAAACACAATTATTCCTGCATGGACAGTAAACAAGACTAGTCCTATAAAGGACGCTGAGCAACATTTGACTGCTCAATTCACTGAAAATGGTCCATGTGGTGTATGCTAAATGGTACTCAATGGCTGCGTAAAATCAGCTGGGTGTCGGGGAAAGTAAAGCGAGAAAACTACGGACCCCGTGGGAGCCTCACTGGCCAAGACGGATAGCTTCTCACACTCATTATATCCTAACCTATACCTGAGAGTAGTTATCAAAATTTTAGCTTGCTACCCATCTCAGACAAACCCAGAAGAAAAAATCCTGTGACGGCATAGTTATAACGCCACCGTCCACTAGTATTGCTCGAGACAGCACACATTACTCATTTCACTCCACCAGCGCCGCACTGTTGTATAAGTTTAAAAAAAAGATGGAAGACGGCCAGAAATCTCTGCCGAATACCCACCAATTTTAAATATAGTTTGCTTTCTGTACGCGTTTTTTTTTCTTATAGCGTTGTTCTTGCTTCTAGCGACCCCACGTCGGCATACCTGTATCTTTGTATTGCATTTCTTCAAGCCTACAGCCACGTAACGAATTACAAATCAGAAGATAACACCCTAGGATTCTGGTTAGAGCGATATAACGTAAAGTCTTAAGAAAAATCTTAAGGATGTCGACCACTAACAAGACTAGAGCAGCTGTCGCTTAAGCTCCTTTATGTCGTGTCAGTAGTGGCTGGACAGCGTCTTTCAGCATATCAGCTTAGCATTGGCAAACATTGACGAACCCTCATCGGGTGGGTGGCAACTGCCTGTAAGTGAGAGAATATCATCGGTCAAAACACGTGAGTCCACCTCTAGATCTCTTTATGCTGTTTGATCGCCAATTGTTTCACGAACATCATATGCTCTCGGAGTCTGTGGTAGCGCTTTATGCGCTGCTTGATTGCGAATCTACTACTACCACGTGCAGCTTCAGAGGAGGAGAAAAGGGAGTTTATTAATTGAAACTCAAGTTGTAGTTTATACATACGATACAAATAAAGAGTACCGCTTCACTACATTTATTTAATATATTTTAATATTTCTCATTCAGATTAGCCATACATAAAATCAACGTAATCGTTACATTATATGTCCTAATGTAAAACACATTAATTTTACATTTACATATTTAACAATGAAAAATGTGCCCCTTTTGTGACAGTGCTTTTTACATTAGATCCATACAACGTATTTATAACGACATTCTATACTGAAAATAGTTTAAGAGTACTATTTAATGTGATTTTTAGGTACGAGTGAATTTGGATCCAAATATTTAGCGAAGAATTATCTTTTCTTCTGTGATTCAGCTTACATTAGGTATGCAGGGTGTCCCAGCCATATACGTAAATTCAAGAGTTAATTTGTTGCGTCAAAATAAGTATGAATGATTGTACAAAATCGCCAATTTTTTTTCTGATCCACAGTTCGCAACACTATTGTGTCTCCTTTATGTATGTTATCATCAGTATGAGAAATACCCAATAACACGTCGTAGTTCCGTTTTAAAATTTTAAATGCTATATCAGGTTGTTACTGGTGAGAGCCCAGAGATAATGTATTTTCTCTTGATATCCACTATGTTGATAGAAACAATTTTTCACAAACGAAATTTTCATTAAAAGCGTCGTTTTATTATTTTTTTTGAGACTTCTTCATTCGATTTTGGATTCCAATTTGGACACGCTCTATCTCCAAATCTGAGCGAAACCGTACCCACATTTACAGAAACTTTTATCCCTTTTTGGCGCAACTAATCACTTCAGAAAGTTTTAGTACATGACTGGAACACCCTGTATTTGCGTATATTTATGTTCTAATGCGTAACCCCATATGAGTTCTCATATGTCGTTTTACGTGAGTGCTAACAGTAGATTTATAATCACATATTTGACATTTAAAAGGCTTCTCCCCTGTATGGCTTCTCATGTGAACTTTCAAATCACGGCTTTCGGAACATTTATATCCGCATATTTTACACAGAAAAGGCTTCTCCCCGGTATAACTTCTCAAGTGTCTTCTCAAATCACCCTTCCGGGTAAATTTAAATCCGCATTTGTCACATTGAAAAGGCTTCTCTCCTGAATGTGTTCTCACGTGCCTGTTTAAGTGACTTCTGTCAGTACTTTTATGACCACATATTTCACATAGGAAAGTGCTTTTCGATACGTGAGTTCTCATGTGACGTACCAAATTACCAATCCTAAGAACTTCATATCCGCAAATTTCACACAGAAAATGCTCGCCCCTTGCACTGGTTCCTAAGTGCGTTTCCAATGAATTGCTTTCAGTAAATTTGTAATTACATATTTGACGTTCCAAAGGTTCCTTCTTATCTTGGGTCCTCAACTGCAGTTTCAAGTTTTTGCCTTTAGTACATTTATATTCGCATATATCATATTGAAAATGTTTCTCTCGCGTATGAACTGCTACGTGCCTTTTCAAGGAATACTTACGATTACATTTAAATCCACATATTTCACACTGAAAAGGCTTGTGGGCATTATGAGTTATTTTGTGCGCTTTTAAATAAGACGAAAAAATCGTTTTGGACGATCGACATTCATTGAACTTGATTTTAGTGTGTGTTTTGGCTTGTATTTCCAAATTGGAAAACAAATTTCCTGCCTTCCGCTCTCCTCTTGATTTCGTTTCCTTTCTCTGCTCCTTCTGAGAATATATTATTTCATAAGACTTACTACATAAATTATTTTCCCTTCTTTTCCGATGTAATTTCTCTTTCATTTTTGTTCCTATTACAGGGAGTTGACAACTTGTTTCAAGTTCAGTAATAGATTGACTTACGGGTTTCACTTCATTATTTTCGTCTCTAATATTCTCATTACTCTTTCCACAAGGAACAGTCGCTGCTATAGATACTAGTTGATAACCACAACTTTCTGCCTCAACTTCTGAATTTGTAGAAAGATTTTCGAGAGAAGTTGTAAAACAAATATCTTCCATTCCTTGCTGACTATTTGAATATACCACAAAGGAAGATATATCTCTTTTGCTTTCGAATTCTTCTCGCTTTATTCCACTAATACACTTAACTTCGCTAAAGAAGAACGGTGAACTTTCTCCTGAGCTCACTACATCCGATGAAGGTAAAGCAACCTTTGAGAAGATACTCGATACTAGATCGCTAACTGCTTCTTTGGAATTTTCGACTTGTGTACTTTCGTAGAAGTTTAGATCTTCAGTCTTATTTGGTCTGCTACAACCCTGATAAAAAGCAATATAACATTTGGTATTAGAAGTGCTAAGTTTGCCCATGATTTGTAAAAAAACAATTTATCAATAATTTTAAAAGTATTTCAATACCTTTTTTTATATCAGAGTGTTTCGTTTACTCTACGAACCACAAAAACATACAAAAAATATTACCATGGTTTCTTGAGAAAAAGAAGCAAAGAAAATTATGTCAATCTCTCAACCATAAATAGTACAGGAAAAATGCTTAAGTAATTATGCTTTTTGAAATGGATTTAATTTACTTGAAGCTTATCAAACTTAAAACATATTCGCATTGAGTCGATGGTGTTAACAAGCAAATTTTCGAATAGAAGGACGAAAGTTCATTGCAAATTCTTATCCTTAAATGATAAAGAAATGTATAGGGAAGCGTATACCTTTTTTGTTGCAAAATCTTGGTGAAATTAAAAGATTAAACGTTTAAAACGTAAAACGTCAATACAGAGTATTTGGATGTTACAGCCCGTAAACTCATTTTATCTATCTATCTACAGAGCTGTTGGCTCGGATAAGGATTGAACATGATATGAAACCACTTGGAAATATAATCAGAATATACACGTTAAATAGGGTATTTACGGACAAGCAGGGTAACTTCGAAATGAAAGTTATATGTTTAAAAAGTAAAACACCCTCTAAAATGGGGAAATATTTTGCCTTCATCTGTTTATACGAAAAAATTAAATCGATAGTATCTGTAACAAATAATACCATGAATGCAAGTCTCTGTCGTTTTCCGAGATTCATGTTTGGCGACCGTTTTTTATGTTACCAAGTTATCGCTGTAACCTTGTACTGTGCTAACGAGACGGTAGTTCTATTAGTTTCTGCGTCCTGCCACAGATTTCGTTTCTAGTCTGGAAGGGAATTAAGTTCTCTGATATCTCTGAGTCATATACTATCTCGTTGTTGGAATAATAGAGGTAGACGGGAAAGCTTCGGGCAATGCTGCATAATTAACGCAAAAAATGCATCTCCTTAAATATATTGGAATTATGAGCCAAACACCTACAACGAGATATTGGAGTTATTAAGCCCGGGAAAATTTCGTATAAAACACATATTCTATAAAATGAAGAATCGTTTATTCATAAATACACGATAAAATTATAAAGTCTGTGCAGACGTGTTATTTTGTGTGATGTGATTTGTTATTTTAACATTGTTTTCACATAGACTTAGTTTTACACAAACACAGCCCCATTCCCCGCGTTTTTGCTTTATACCAATGGTTCACATTTGTGTGAATATAAACCAGAAATAACTATAAAAAACTAAAGACTGTTTATAAATCAGTAGCACTATTTCTAAAGCTATGCTAATAGTAACTTCGAAATTGTGTGCACAGATTTGTGGGATATCATCCTCTCCCAAATGCTTCTACACACGACTTTGACGTGGGTATTTGCATTCGTTTAAAGTTTGTGGTACCGTTCTCAACAATGAGGAACGTAAGTGTTTAGTTTGTTAAATGTATTTTCTGTATACATTCACTCAAAACAAAAATAGTGGAAAATTTTCCAATTACGCAGAAATGATACATCTAAATGAGTGACCAGCGACTTTCTTATTTCTACATGTTTATACAGGATTAAAAACAGATGTTGCTGTTGGAGGGCACATGAGTCAAGGACTGCAGCACATTACGTTTCAACACCGGGAGAGAGACAATTATCCCACCATTGTTCAAGAATATTCTTATCCACTTTACTAGCTTTGGAACACGTTACATATACGTTTGGAGATCGAATCAGTTTCCCTTACACAATAAGACCAACGGCACTACTTGGCTCTTGTAAGACAATAAGGAGAAAGGTAGTTTGTTTGCATGGAGAGAATCGGCTGACTTGCATATGAATGTAACATTATAGACGCTGATTTTACTCCAACACTGGTACCTCTTTCGCCCATGTTAGATACCGGCAGTGTGCAATCCCTGTGAATCTAATGATTTAATCCAGATTGATCTGTATTTGCAACTTGAAAGGAAGAATACTTTGGGACGATCTTGTATGTGAATTAATTCCCAAATGCGATCGCAGAATCCTCAATTTCTCCCTTTGACTGAGCAGGTTTGTACGTTACAAACCACATCACTCTGAGAGTAAAAATTTTGTGAGATCACTTGAAATTCTAAACCCGGGTTGGTGCACATTTGAAATCAGTTAACTAAGCGCTCTAGTTTTTATGCATGTCCATCGCCGTGCATAAATATCATGCACAGTTTTTTTTTTCTTTTTTACTTTTGAGACTTTTACTACACATATTCCGATAAGACCTTTAGTTTCTCACGTTTTGTTTGATGTTCGTTATATCTTATATCGTGATATATAGTTCCTTAAAGTGGTGGAGTCTTAAAGTGGTGCATATTGTCTTCAGGACCTTTTCTGTTTCTAGTTGGAAGTACTTTTTTGACAAAGAAAGCATTTGCAATAATTGTTAATCTTCCAGGATTTCAGAGGTGCGTCTTCAGCTTTCTTCATTAAACTGAAAATACTACTTGAAATCTCCGTTTCTTCAGCATGTACTTCCCTGACGTAAAGCCTCTAAAGCCTTCTTTGCATCAATTTTCATCGAACATAACTACGTACACACACCAACCCTTGACGGGACGGGCGTAAGTCATAGTGCTGTTACCGCCCATACATTTCATTTCATCTTACCAACACGTGCACAACAGCACTCACACAGGTCACTAACGTACGATCATTAGAGTAAAAAAGCACTTTTGGAGTCGAACGACCTTTTACAGCAGTAACGGTCGCAAGCTGCTTGGGTACGATCAGACCACTTCTTACAGCATGCCTTTAGCAAAAAGATCAATATTTATTTATTTATCTCACCCATAAAAGAGTTCACGCTCCGTTTATAATAATGAGAATCATACTATATTAAATATGTTGATAATGTTTAGGATAAAATATATACAGTGTATACATAATAAAATATATACAAATACATTCAGTTTGTCTTAATTCTAAGTGATGCCTTAATTCTCTCTGCTAAGTATCTCCATTTGACAAATCAAGGTAATATTTGTAACACTTCCTATTTACATCCATGGCAATGCTAAGGTTTTTCTTCATATGAATTCTCATATATTATTTATTTATTTTATTTATTTATTCATTTATTATTAAGTTTCAGATACAGCTGGAGTTGCCATCTTACACAGAAACTAAATAACATTGCAACAAACTAAATAACATTACTACAAACTAAATAACATTACTACAAACTAAATAACAATACTACAAACTAAATAACATGAAATTAAATTTTACACAACAAATAACACATCAATTGATATCACTAACATAACGATTATAATACACAAGAGGAATAACTCGGATATTGGTATTAAGTGTTCGATGGAAAGTGTTTTAGATCCGAAAGTATCGAGATTATTATACATAATTACTAGTCTGTGGAATAAGGAGAGCTGCAGTATACTTATCCTAGGCGTGGTACAATGAAGGAGGTTATTATTTCTGGTTATTCGTAAGGAAACACGGAAGTAAAATTTAGATATCAACTCTCCAGTTCTAAGATTTCCGTTTAGTATATTGTATAAGTACATAAAATCTGCCAGCTTGCGACGAGAAGAGGGAACGTGGAGACCAAGAACGGATAATAACTCGGGTTTGCTTAAGCTACGTATTCTTCTTTTGACTATAGCAAGAAAAAAGTTCAGAAGAGAATCAATATGAGATAGATTAGAAATACTAGCCATGTTCCAAATTGGGGAGCAATATTCAATTTTAGCGGAAATGAAGGTTTTGTAGAACATACTCAATGAATGAAGGTCCGTAATTTCTGTAAATCTATACAGAAGACCAAGTAAGCGCATAGAACTGTTACAGAAGTCAGATGATCAGCAAACAGAAGTTTTTCGTCAAATACCACTCAAAGGTCCTTTTGAGAACAAACTTTAGCGATAGGATCATCTTCAATGGTATAGGCGGATGGAATTTGATTCGTCTTCAAAGAAATAGTACGAAAAGAAGATTTTGAGAGATTTATTTTCAATTGCCACGCATTACACCAGTTCAAGAGGTCAGAGATGGACTTTTGGTGATCAGCAACATCCTGTAATGATCTGATTTATCGAAATAATTTAGTCGTCAGCAAAAAGAAGAATTTTGGTTTTTGATGACGAAAGATAAGATGGGAGGTCGTCCATATATAGGAGGAAAAGGAGCGGGCCCAAAACACTACCTTGAGGTACACCAGAGAGAACGGGAACAAAATTAGAATATGATCCAGAAAGAACAACACGTTGTTCACGGCCAGTGAGATAGTCTCGCAATAATGAAAGGAAGTTACCATGGATATTGAATCGGTGAGTTTATTTATAAAGAAGAAGATTACAATCAATTCTATCGAAAGCTTTACTAAGATCTAGATAGATGACATCAAGCTGTGTGTTATTGGACAGGGATTGGGTAGCATCAGAGAGTAATAAGGACAGGTTGGTAAGGGTGGAACTAACAGGAAGAAAGCCATGTTGAGCAGAGTCTAGATAAGGCGAGACAAAATTATAACGTCTATATTTGATGATTCTTTCGCACACCACAGACAAAATAGATAAAAGAGAAATGGGTCTGTATGAAGAGACATGGGTCTTTTTTCCATATTTCAGAATGGGTATAATATTAGCCTCTTTCCAAGAGGAAGGAAATATACCTTCGGCAAAACACCTGTTTAAAAGACGAGAAAAAGGGTACGCCAATGATTCAGCAGCATTTCGTTAAAAAATAGCACTAATGTTATCAGAGCCGGGAGAACGATTTAGAGGTAAAGAAGAGAGCAGATATTTTATCTCATCAGATGATGTACTTAATGAAGACAGTGAATGCGAACAGATCGGTTGAAGCTGAGGAGGCGGCAAAGGAGGAGAATGGACACAGAAATTGTTATAGAGAAGTATTCATTCAATAGATGTACCCGATATTTTTAAAAGATGAAAATAATTAATGATGTGAATATTTCTATGTACAATTTATCATATTATCTCTCCAATTTTCCATAACAATTTACATCCATCGTATGCTTTTTCTCTCCTACATAAATTATTTTGCGTGTTTTCAGTACTTATACGCAACAGAGTTTACGGTCACAAACTCGTAATTTATAAGGTATGCGTGTACTCATATAACAGTTGAGGTAGGAATTGTGATATATATATATATTCTCAAATAATTATTCACGACGCATTTCTTACAAAATATGTTTTGGTCAAGGAATGTACAAGGATACTGAATATTTTGAAGTTGTGCTATCTGAAAATATATTATCATGTAACAGCCTAGTTGCTGTTCGATTTTCATTTATTTTCTTCCTCTTTTATTTTCTTAGTCTACGTTCTGTTTCCTTTCCGTGTGTTCTCCTTAGCTCATTTTCTTTGTTTGGTTTTAGTCACGCTTTGAGTATGTTTCGTTGTATTTTTGCTTTGGTTTTTAATCGTTACCTATCCAAGTTTTCGTTAGTCACGCAGTATTGACTTGGATCTAGTGTTTGTTTTTGATTGGACCCTAGTCAATGCTTCGTTCCGTGTTTCTGCTGATTGGTGTGAATCAGCCTTGCTCTCCGTTTGATGGGAGAACTGCTTTCCCCCGCCATGTTAGTTAGTATGAACTTGTTTGAGCAGAATGACGGATGTCGGAGCTTCCAGTCATTTTGCTTTTCCAGAGCCCTAACAGCGAATGGTAATTATAAAAGTCAAATTTCATATATATTGAAGAACATTTAATTTCGTCCATGTTGGTGAAAATTATATTAATCGTTTTAAGAAGAAAATTATATCGATACAAGTGCTAACAAGAAAGTTCGTCTCATCAAGTTACTTCGAAAACTCACGTCGATAAAATTATCATCATTTTGTTTCGGAGATTATAATGTCTAACATGTTCTAAATTTTAGTATGGGGCCGCTATTGACCGAATTTCTGCATTTCAAATATGGGAGCGTTAGATTATAATAATCATATGGCTAATTTCCGTTTCCAGTTTCCAAATTGTTTTGAAATTCCCGGTTAGCAATGTTAACAGCTACCGTATATCTCAATTTCTAGTCAAATTAGCAACATGTCCGATCAAGTTTGCGTACAGTTTTTCGATGAAAGTTTGATGTTAATTGTAAATTTAATAATTCGACATGATTAGATAATCTTGGTTTCAACTTCAGCCACTATTCTCCGTTACATAGTCACATTTTATAAGAGTATTTTTGCATATTGAAGATTTATTCAAAACGTCAATTGTATAACGTAGTAATCATATGCAATGACGTCACGCCTAATAAGACCAACTTATATTTTGGACAATAACTTCATTTCTGTACATAACTATGTGGCAAAAGTTTTCCAAATTGATCAGCAATGTTGTTGGAATAACTTGTAAAAATTTCAGCGAGATTTATTAATTATTATAGAAATTACGGACATTTATATCTGGCAAACCAATCTTCGTTTCGGCTTAACTAATTCAATGTATACAAATATACGATACAAATTTGTTTGTTTCCTACAACTCAATAGTAATTATGTTTTGATTTTTATGAAATTACAAATTCCGAAAGATTACATTATGTAAATTCAGTTTAATCAATTGAAATTTTGATTTTTTTTTTATATTTCCTCGAACAATCTTGTGTTTCTGTTCAATGAACGTAATATAGAAAACCTCTCAGTTTACTAGGCATTAGTAAACTGAGAGGTTACTAATTAAGGCATTAGTTGATAATCCATATACAGTATATAGTAATATTTATAATATATAGTAATTTATTTAATGTTTTCCGTGATATTCGTTTGAATTTAACTACAAATCATTACGTGAAGTTTGACAGCAATTTATACTAAATTATTTCTCTGTTTCGGTAAATCAATCGTTTTGAGTGATGCTATTTAATTAGATTAGGTTGGCTTATAAATCCGTAGGCCAGTGGTAGGATTCTTTCGCCTGCTGAGATGTGATAACTTGGGAAAGGAACTATATATTGAATTTCTGGTTATTTCTGCGTTGACATATGAAGTGACTCCAGTATGTGATTTGAGTGAATTTATGTTATTTGCATTTTTGTGTTATGACACGACGTTTAGATTGAGTTGTGAGCGTCATTCGTTGTGTTCCTTGTCTTTTATTTCTGGAATTGCGATTTCAGACCCTACTAAGGTAAAGGTAAGGCATAGTCTTTTGCCACCCTGTAGATTTCGAAGTAAGTAAAGACACAGTATGAGTCACATATGAATTGATATGCGTAGGATCGTTGGAGATTATTCCCAGGTGAAGATTTGCGTTGTTCTTTCCTAATCTATCGCTAATCTGAACCAGCTGGTACTTCAGAATATGAACCGACGATCTAATTAAAAGATTGGAGGTGTCGTCTTAATGGTATTTCCTCCTTCGTTCTAAATTATTGTTTTTCCTCAGTGATCACAAGGATCTGGAATCCTCTTTCCCAGATATTCTTAAATATGGAAGGCATTTCTGCGCCGCTCGTCTGGGGTGTAGAACATGTTAGGAGCTAGAGTTTTGGTTAGATGCGTTGTGTGGGTACTCTAGGCTCGTGGCGACCCTATTTATATTCCTGGATTGTTTCTGGTGTTGCAGTTTTGACGTCACCTAGCCAGGAATTGTGTGTGTGTGATCTTGGGGGTTGGGTCGTTTCAATCACATAAATGGAACTTATCATGTTCTTCCCCTTGTAAGAAATTTCATATATGATATAAAATGACTGTGCTCAGAAAAAATGCTACACATTCTTAAAGTTCATGATGTTACTTCCCTATATTATTGCTCAATGATAATTCATGATTTTCTGTTAAAAATTAAGCTCTTTAAAATTCTGACTATAAGGTTTCTTACTAGATATACGTATATTCTAAGGAAACTTGTTACTACATATTATTCATGCGATTACTGCCCAGTGCGAATTTTATAGTAAAGCAGATAGGTTGAATATTTGGCAGAATTATGCCTTCAATCATAGATCGTAAAACTTACAGCACATATAGTGCACATTATTCGAAAGATTTCAAGATATAGGCCATCTAAGATGTTTTCGAAACCATCCGTAATCATGCAAATATGCCACCGAAAATAGTTTTTTTTTTTGCATTTATCTCACAAACGGTGGCATATGCAGAAATTTTTAGAGTACAAAATGAAAAATCGTATTTTTTCAATCATTGTCACCATTTTTCACCTGGGACGAACGGTTAGAAAGCTATCACAGGCTTTAAAGTTGTAATTTTGAATCCTTAACAGGAAAACGAAATTAAAACAAAGTTTTTTTGACATTTACGCGAAAATAACACAAGATACGAAAACAACACATGGGACATAAATTAAAAGAACAAAACTGTTACACAATCAGGCTCTCTTCTTAAGACTGTTTAAATATTGTGTTTTAATTAGATTTTGTAGGTTACGCTTATGATTGGGCATTGGAGTAACGGATTACCATACCAGAATGCAGTAAATCTGTAATAAAGAAAGTTTTTTATGTAGAGATTCAATCACTTGAAATAGATTAGGAACATATCTTACACGCATATCTAAACACTGAATATCAGTCATCATGTTTTTAGCGAACTGCAGATCATCACTGCAGACACCAGTCTGTTCCTTTTCATTCCGAAGTTGCTTCCACTTGCATACTGCAAACCATTATCAGTCTCCCCCCAACGTATATACAATGGACAGTCGAGATTAAAATACCTTTATTATAATGTTTAATAGGGGAATTCCATCTACAAGAGGCAGTCTGCTATGAAGAAAGAAGAGTGAGTGATTAAAGTATCGCAAATTATTACTACTCTCCTCGAAGTATTTACCCCTCCACCTCCCACCACAAACGTTTTTCAGGTCATGTTTTGATGAAAATGTGCAACATATAAGTCTACATAAAAATCATTCATAGACCGAACTATTTCTGGATAGTTGTTGTTCATGACAAATGCTTGAACCAAAAGAAGAGAATTAAAAAACAACTATATTTGGCGAGAGATACAAATTACTGCCAAGCAATTGATCTTATGAAAAATGAACTGAACGAAAATTGTGTAACATTTTGTGTTAATTTGTGTAGGGTGAATAATTTTCGTATCTTGTATCATTTTCGCTAAAATGTCGAAAAAAACTTTTAAATTCGTTTTTCTGTTAACGGTTAAAAATTACAACCTTAAAACCGGGGATAACTTTGTAACAGCTCATTCTAGTTGAAAAATGTAATGATGATACAGAAAAAAAATGACTTTCATTTTGCACTATTTCAAAATTTCCTTACTAGTCACCGTTTGTGAGATACATGTACAAATTTGTATTCGGCGCCATTTTTTTATCTTAAAATCTTTAGACA
Organism: Lepisma saccharinum; assembly: GCA_022664845.1. Taxonomy (NCBI): domain Eukaryota; kingdom Metazoa; phylum Arthropoda; class Insecta; order Zygentoma; family Lepismatidae; genus Lepisma; species Lepisma saccharinum. The sequence continues at coordinate 22,696 of JAGDQP010027356.1, forward strand.
AATATCAATTATCAATGCTTAAGTCTCATGCTTCTATCATTAAAGGCACGATAGAATGCCTTTCACACATCTGGTGTACTAAGACGATATATCGAATAACATTTCTATTGAAATACAAATCTACACTCTAGATATTCATAAAGTGTCTCACGTATATGAGTTGTTACTTGTGCTAACCAGGGAATCTAATTTAGGTCAACATTTATATGGGTTTTACTGAGCATGGAACATCGTACGTTTTATAGTTACTTATTTTATACCTTAACAAACTAGACATTCGTAAGGTGTTTTCCTGTACGGATTATCGTATAATCCTTCCATTCTTTTTGCTTTGAAAGTGTTCTTTTTATAATTTTGACAAAAATCAAGTTCCTCATCCTATGGTTTTTCATGCCCTCCCAAGATACAGGTCTAAAAGTACTTCTTACAGCCTTATTTAAAAAATGATAATATATTTACTCCCTTACGTAATATTCCACGCACGAAAAAAAGTGATTTTTTTATAAACTCTTTTAGATTTTAGTCATCTGTAAAGTTTGTCCCCTGTATTGATTCTTATTAATTCTTATATATTTAACATATAAACCTATATATACTTATGTAGATACCCGACCGGGTAGCCGTGTGGTCTGCAGTGGTACGTGAACGACTCGAACTTCCCGGGTTGAGTCCCGACAGGGGTATGGGTGTGTATTTAATGGCTAAAGAGCGAATCTCGACGAGCCGAATTCCTAAGTTACTAGACTGGCGCATATAAAAATAAAGTTTACCGAAATTTACTTATGTAGATAATTAGAATGCATTACGAAATAATTTTAACCAGTTGGATTACTACATATTACCTCTCTCATTACGCAATTAAACTTTGTCAATTTCATGGCAAAGTCAATATTATTTCCTTCTCGTATTGGTTCATTGTGTTTCTTACACACACTTATTAATGGCGAATTTTGATGAATTCCGAATTTGACAAATTTTTGTTGACATTAAAACTTAATGCCTGGAGAAATTATAGATTTTCTACCAATTCATTCATAATCTTATACAGAAAAAATGTTGAGCTATTTCCCTTCTACAATATAATGTATTACAATACAATTCCTCTAATAACTTAGCATAACCTACTTTTTCTTGAAAGGAAGATATCTTCTATTATTTTTATAAATGGCATAACGCCGATATTTATTTGATATTTTTTTTTTTAGTTTATTTAACTGGCATTTATAAAAAGAACTCCAAACTAAACAAGCGTACTCTAGTTTATTTCATACAAACAAAATAAAGTCTTTCTACTTTTTATATCTTGTTAATTTCTTATCACAATACGCATCGTGACATATTCTTTCGATGTGCGATCCAAATGTAAGTTTATTATTAAATAGGGATATCGTTGTTCTTTTATGTGTTTTACCATTAATGTCGTTTTCAACTAAATGAGTATTAGATAATCAAGAATACTTAACAATCACTTATATTAAATAAGCTTGTTTTCAAGACTCCATTCATAGCATCTATGTAGATCAGCCTGCAATTTGTCAACTGTATCGGATATTTTTGTTCAACTTCAAGTCATCTGCAAACTGAAGTCCCTTTGAAGATCTTCCTATTGATAGTATTTTTTTAATATAACAATCAAAATAATGGTCCGGGTTTAATCCCTGAGGTACGCCAGACGGACACTGTATGTCGACGATGTTATGTGACGGAATGATACAAATTGTCTTCGATTAAATAGATAATATGGCATTAACTTTAACAGAGGAGACGAGAAACCAAAGCTACATAATTTTTAAAAGATACCGTGATCTATTTTATCAAAAGCTTTGGCAAAATCTGTGTAAATTAGATCTATAGATTTCTTATGGTTTAGTGATTCTGACACAAACTGTGTAAAATTAATCGGATTCGATCATTTAGAAACAAAACCATATTGGTAAATTGATGTATATGACTTTCTATGATTTAATATTCTTTTGAACAAAATTTGTTCAAATATTTTCGAAGGTGTAGATATTAAGGATATAGTTCTCAATTTCACATGGTTTTCGTGATTTGAAAATAGAACAGGCTTTACTATTTTTTTATTACTCCAGAAAAATAGGGTTTTTAGTATAACATTTTATACGACGAAGAGCCTTTGCTAACAATTCAGTGCAACCCTGAAATATTTAAGGAGGTATTTGATCATATCCTGTAGATTTACTTAATTTCACTTTGCTAATTGCCTCATTGCACTCATGATCTGTTTAGGTTTTAATAACAAAAATGTGGCAAGTCAGTATATGTAAATTTCGCCATTAAATATGTCGAACGATATGTTTCTGGCCGTCTTTGTAACGATAGACATTGAGTATTGCATAGAAAATGACAGAACCTGA
>JAGDQP010027357.1:0-20734 GCA_022664845.1 Lepisma saccharinum
GTGTTACGTTTTTGCGATGTCGATGTGATCTCGCAATGCTGTTAGGACAATGTACTCCAGTACACTGTTATTTTCTATCGGAGAACAAGTTTCCTATTGGAGCAAGTGTCCCTTGGCCCCTTCGGTAGTGACACTGCTCATTCTCGGTGGTTCCGGTTATATATTGTACATGCGTGGTCCACCGTTTCTCGTCTTCTGCATCCACATCAGTACCCCCCCTTTGAGAAATTCCTCGCGTAGCGTTCCTACCACCCTGCTTCTGCCATCATTGTGTCATTCAAGTATTACTTTCTCTAAAGTGTGTGGGACCACTTGCTGTTGCACCTTTTCTTTGTCCGCAATGTATCACACATCGTTTTACTGCCATTTGCGACAGCTTGTAACTCGGAAATGACGCCGAATTTAACAAACTGTCACATAAACATTTTGTTTGTTTTCATGTGTAGATTCTTCTCCCAAGCGTTGTAAACGGAATTTTGCACCACCCTATATATATATATATATATAAAGTGTGTTTAAAACTGACATATCTAAGGACTTACGAGAAATAAAGTAATGGAATATAAATACTTGAATACAGATCAAATAATCAGAAACAGAAACACATATCAAAAATAAATATTTATAATGTGCAGTTGGCAACACTGCATCCAGAGCAAGCCTTCATGATGTAATACCAAAATTGTTTGAATGGGGAACGATGTTCATAACTAACAGACTGGAATGTAACATTTATAGTATTCTGTGAGGCCCACAATGCATTATTTAGTTATAATTGGCACAAGACGAACATTAAAAATAAAGCAAGTACGTTGAATCACCAATGGACTGAAGCCTGAAAATATCCATTTTTTTTTTATAGATTTTTTGTCGAATTGGAAATGTTAAAAAAAATCATTTGGTTTTCCGTTCTTGTTAAACACTTTGTTTTGCGATAATCACACTTTATTTATTTAATTATTTATTCATTTATTAAGTAACCAAATACAGGTTAAGTAATTTTACATTGAACAAGATAACTGCGCAACAGACAAAGCAAAATAACATAAACAACAAAGAAAAGAAATAATAAACTAGATATTAGAAACAATACAGAGCTAAATAAAACTTAAACTATACATTCAGTCGTTCAGTAACCATCCTCAAATATGCATTGTAACTGGAAGTGATGTCCAGTTCACTAGCCAGTTCATTGAATTGGGAGGGCAATCTACAAAATAAGGATCTCTTTGTTAGAGATATTTTTGGGTGGAGAAGAACAAAAGTTGTTTCTTCTTATACTCCGCGTAAGTACTCTGAAATATAAGTTTGATAACAGTAAGTCATATCTGCTTTGTCCATTTACAATTTCATGAAGGAACTTGAAATCAGCCACCTTACGACGATATTCTGGAGACTCAGTATTCAATGCTTCAAGTAGTGATTTTTTTGTCCTAGTTGCGAACATTGGGAAGTTTAAACCTGACAATTGCTAAAAAAAATTTAAAACTCTCTCCAGCTTAGAAAGCACTGTAGGGGTAGCTATAGACCATACGGGTGAACAGTACTCCAGTGAAGGTGAAATATAAGTTTTGTAGTATAGAGGTAAAGCCTGAAGATTTCTGATCTGGACGTATCTGTAAAGTAACCCAAGGAGACGTAGAACATTTTGGTTTTCGCAACATGTTCTTCTAAGCTTAGTTTCGAACCTATGATAACTCAAAGATCGTTATGACTACTAGTTCGCTTAATAATAGTTTCTCCAATAACATAGGTGTTGTTGATGGCATTTTTCTTTAGTGAGACCGTGAGAGACACACATGTTTCAGGATTTATTTTCAAATTCCACTGTTCACACCAAGAAATAAATGGATTAATATCAAACTGAAGCCCAGTAACATCAGTGATGTTGTTAATTTCACGGAACACTTTACACTCATCCGAGAATAGAAGTAACTCAGAATTATAGTGTTCGAACAACTCAGGAAGGTTGTCCACATACAGAACAAAAAGTAGCGGTCCTTAAACGGACCCCTGTGAAACACCAGATAGGACAGGTAATCAATTTAAATTAATATCATCCAATACCACTCTATGACATCGATGGGATAAATAACTTCGTAGCAGTGCAAGAAGAGAACCAGTAATGTTAAATCTAGTTGATAATTTATACAGCATAATTTAATGATTTTTTTGAATCAAAAGCTTTTTTTATGATCGAAAAAAAATTACATCCAGTTGAAAGTTACGAGCAAAGGCTTCAACAGCATGAGTCTGTAGGACGGCCAGATTAGTTAAACATGATGTACCAGAAAGGAATCCGTGTTGAGACTGATGAATAGTCGCTGTCAGGAGACGATGCTTGATGATCGTTTCACGAAGAATGGAAGAAATGAAATGGAACTTAAATGCATTCTCACTCATCAGGAATGTGTGTCATTTGCTCGCATAAGCCATTGAGTGAATCAGAAATGAGATTATTCAGTAGCTTGTTCAGAAAATAATATAGCTAAATTTTATTTTCCTCATATCTTAAATACAAGTAATTACGTAATCACGACTATAATACATAGTATTCTTCTACATTACTTATCACTACTTAAAACACGTATTAATGTACATGTACATACAAAACACAAAATTCACCGAACATTCCACCAATAAAATGATCTCAGTTCTATCCATCTTTGTTTTCGAAGCAGCAATATCTCCAAATTTTCTAGTACCATTATTACACCTTATTATACAGTTGCAACTCCCACCCATAGCACTTTTCTGGGACTGTTGTATTTGAGATCTAGCTAAGTACAGCAAGCCTCAACTGTTGTATAACTAATATGACTAGTTTTGTTCTCGGTTCCATCGTCCCTCACCTGTGGAAAAGGAAAAATAAAACTTCTGTTTATATCACATAAAGTAAATATTAGCTAAAAATTGCAATCAACGAACCGTGGTACACCATAAGTTTGTTACAATAATAGAAGATTCTGTGTCATAAGTTGAACTATTGAGATACTGAGATAGATTTACTTTAGCTATCAGATCTCGACATTTGCAATCTCGACACATTTATAAACTGCAGTATACGATAGATTCCAATGTTAGTGCTTAACTATTGCATTCTTCACTAAACATTTAATAGTTCACCTATAAAATATTTGGTACTCTGTTTTCGCAAATTTCTAATCACAATTGAAGTTTTAAGTCTTCTTTATTATTTACATTACATTAAAATGTAAATATTAAGAACGTAGAAAGCAAAAACGCTCATTTCTCTGTTACACTCGAATTCGTATTTGATTGTCTTCGAAACACTTTACTCTACGTACCTAAATAACAATATTTTTTTATTCAAAATAATTTTAATACCAAATTTATAATAATTTCTGTGGTATGTTTGAAGCGTGAAGACTGTGTAAAATTACGTAATTGTAGGGAAGTAATTAATATATCAAAGCAATGGATTATTTTACTACTATCTATGACATAGATGATTTTCAATAAACACGATTCAGAACGAAAATGTAATAAAGTTTTCCTTACAATATAATAAAAATATAGCATTTCGAATGACAGGTTTAAAAGGTTGGTAACTGTGGGAAGTTGCATCAGAATTGACACGATATTATTTCTTTTGAGTAATGAGGAGTATAGTTTATGGACTAACCTTCAATAAAGATCAAATTTACCCGTAAGTTCTCTTCATGACGGAACATTTAAATGGAAATCAACAAACTAATAATAACTGAAGAATTAAAGGGCTAAACATTAAGATCAATGCAGATGAACTATTGCTTTGATACATTTATTACTTACCTACAAATCAGTAAGTAAGTACATCATAATTTCTTAAGAAATAAACACTAACCACTGGTATATAATTTCGCTTAATTTTAATAGGAAGTGTTAATCATTTGCTTAAGCTAGAATGAAATTTTCCCAAGCACAAATTGGGCTTAAATGTACCTTAAACATTTACCTGAATAAAGAAACTGAATGGTATGATTTGAGAATTTCTTGGCCTGAAATTATAAATACAATATAATTCTTATTGAGTAAGTATTGCGTACTCCCATGAGAAATACCACCACGTCTAACAGAAAGCAATGAAAACTATTTTACAGAAGGTCCGGAATCTAACCAGTATATAGTTTCTTCATATTGAATAATCGTTAATATGCTACCAATAGTTCTCTAGCAAATACTAGTAGCAAATAGGGGATCTATTAACATCTACGGGCCTTTACACGTGTTTAAAGTAATTTACCATATGTATAGCAGATTATCTAAAATAAATATAACAACAATTCCTTTACAGCGTTTACTGTTTCGTTTCCACAACAAACGTATATTCTCTTTAAACACTAATTTGATTTTTCAACTTTACCATTTTCATGATCTTTTTTAATGTTTACCCGAAGGAAGAGAGGAAGAGCTTTTATGGTAGGAATGGGTGAGTGAGACGCTGGATGGAGTACTGGAAGTATACGATGGACGTTCAAAGGAGGAGAAATAAATAAAAAGTAGGTGGAAAGATTAGATGAAGTATCCAATGAGCATGTAATTGTTGTAGAATATATCTTGACATGTCATATAGCTATGAATTTAAGAATGATATGAAGAAATTCGAGGAAAGTTTCACTTGTAAGTTGTTTAAAGAATGCAAAATATCTCATCGGAGATTACGTCCACATTAGGTTCATAATTCGTATAAAGTTAAAATATACCAGTAAAATAAAAATGGAATTATTATTACTTGAGAAGGTAATTATTTCTTCCGAAAACAGTTCCAAATGTTATTTCTACCTGGAATCAAGCGATACACTGTAGAGCAACATAGAGCACCAACCACTCATTACAATAGCTTTTCTCTATCATATTGTGTACGTATAACATGTCGTAGAGAAAGGAAACTTGTCTATTTTCTTATGACACATATATTTAAGTTTTACCATCTTAAGTATAATAAAGGTTTTCTGAAAAGTATATTTTACTCGTTTCCGAATATTGTATTAATTGCTTTCATGGATTTAATGATTGTATTATAACGGGCTAGAGGTAACTCAAATGTTATACTGTAAGCAACACGTGTGCACCAAATAAAAGGGTACGTTTCATATTGTGTTTAAAAGGAAATTGATAGATTTGATGTTGAAAGAGTCAATATTAACAGATGGCAAGTTTCTTGATCGAGTGGCCACTCTGTGAGATGACAGCATAGGTAAATAACAGGCAGGAAGTGTCCAGCCAATTCAAACGTACTTTTTACACGCCTCACAGTGTGATATATTATCATTCTAGTGGGACAAAAATTCAATTCCACTATTGTTTCGAATATAAAACAAAATACAAAATATCAACGGCAAAATATTCTTTACTTACAGTATAATATTTAGTTACGTAGGCAGTTGAAGATTTGGTAAGTATAATGCCCTCAAAGTGCAAACACCAATAATATATTTAAGCAACCTTTCTGCAGCGTGAAGTAGTCACATGAGTTTAATTATTTCTGATGTACTTGAACTATTTAGAAAAAATGTGTTATATTGTTGTATTCTTCCAGATACATGCACGTAAGCTGAATGCTTCAAATATTGATTTACCAACGTTCAGAAGCACACATGAAATTGTAGCTAAATTTCAGATTTTGAACTGTTTATATTACAATTTCCATTAAACTTTTAGGTTACCTCATTATACCATGTAACCAATAAATGCAAATTAAAGGTAGGTTATCTGACTTGCAAGAATCATAAAATAGTTTGCGCAAATTTGCGTGTTTAGTAGTTTGTTGTTGTTGTCTTTTTTTCTGAATGCAGCCAGGCATCGAGATAGATTTGTGCACGATAGTCATGTGTGGTTTCAAGCAGAGTTTACATTACCTCAAGCTGTGATTCAGGCACTTCCAAACACTTCGGAAAGTTAGTATAGTACGAGACGTTGGAGGTCTCCAAAGGATTTTGAATCATCTAGCGTGAAGTTAAAGAGACGAATAGTGAAACATTTCATTGAAACTGCAAGTCAAGAAGAATTATCGGTAGCCACAGTACTGTGATTGCTTAAAAAAAAAGATAGATTCTGCGACAATAGTGAATGAATTGTACCAAAGTTCTTCAAACAGAGGGTCTATACTAAAGAGAAAGAGAAAATCGTCTGAGTCAGAATCGTTATCTCCTGATAAAGCACTTGCTTTAGTGATAGACCCAAATCTTTCCACACACATATATAAGATAATTCGACAGCAAGCCTTAAGGTAAATTGTAATTTTATCCACCTTACTACAAAGTGAAAGGTGCTAAACATTTGTGTTATCTTTATGAGATTACGGTAACTTAAGCATCAGTTGAAGTGGCATTTCAATCTATGATCATAAATTTATACGTTTGTGTAAAGTTAAAGAGGAGGTGTTATTATCTTCAAACGAAAAACAATAGCGAAATTAACATTATTATAAAGTGTTGATCTTAGGGTACAGAGCAAAATAAGTGTAAGCAGAAATTTTCCCATAAGCATTGTTCACCGTCATCGTAATCTCAGAAGGATAATATAATTATTTAACAGCTTTCAATTTGCAGTATGGTTGATACAAATTACAATTTACATTAAGGCTTGCTGTCGGATTATGTAATGTGTGAGTGAGGATAGATTTGTATCTACCACTAAAGAAAGTGCTTCATCAAGAAATAACGATTCTAACTCAGACCATTTTCTCTTCTTCTTTAGTGTACACCCTCTGTTTGGAGAACTTTCATACAATTCATTCACTATTGTCGCAGAATCCATCTTTTTACTTTTCACAAACTCAGTACTGTGGTTAACGATAATTCTTCCTTGCTTGCAGTTTTCATGACATGTTTCACTTTTCGTCTCTTTATCTTCGCACTAGAGGATTCAAAATCCTTTGGAGGCCTCCAACGTCTCTTACTACACTAACTCTCCGAAGTGCTTTGAAAGGCCTGAATCACAGCTTGGGCTAATGTAAACTCTGCTTCAAACCAGACATGATTTTCGTCCACAAATCGATCTCGATGTGTGACTGGTTTGCTCCATTTCTTATCGAGTTTTTGGCAGAAACTTTGAACGGTTCCTTTTAGATCATGTTTAACATCTGATGGGAATGAAGAAACCCCCAGCAACTGATGGGAAATATACATACATATAACCTCCACTCTATCCTTCTTTCTTATCTGTGAGCACATATCAAATATGTGTTGACAAAGTTTTCTTGGCTGCATTCTGAAAAAGACAAAAAATAAAACTACTAAATGCGCAAGTTTGCGCAAACTATTTTATGATTCTTTCAAGTCAGATAACCTACCTTTAATTTGCATTTATTGGTTACATGGTATAATGAGGTAACCTAAAAGTTTAATGGAAATTGTAATATAAACAGTTCAAAATCTGAAATTTACCTACTTTTCACATGTGCTTCTGAACGTTAGTAAATCAATATTTGAAACGTTCAGCTTACGTGCATGTATCTTGGAGAATACGACAATATAACACATTTTTTCTAAACAGTTCAAGTACATCAGGTATAATAATTAAACTCATGTGACTACTTCACGCTGCACAAAGGTTGCTTAAATATATTATTGGTGCTTGCACTTTGAGGTCATTATACTTACCGAATCTTCAATTGCCCACGAAGCTAAATATTATATTGTAAAGAAAGAATATTTTGCCATTGATAATTTGTATATCATTCTCGCTACTCACATTTCTTACATAACTAAAAATAAAGAATGGACAATTATGTCTCAACGCAACTAGCTACGCTTTCACATTATTATTAAAATTGTCTCTGAGAGAAGGTAGTACTGAAGTATGGGCTAAGGAACAATATAAGTCAAAGCCAGTTAGAGGTGAAAGAAAGGGAAGAAATAATGTTAATGCTTACTTCTTAAGTATCTAGTTGCAATCGTACTATCGGACATGCCTTCGACAAAAGATAGAATATAACTTACACCTTCGTGACAAATATGAACAATGTCAGAAGGCATTAAAGACAGTTACAGAAAAAGCTAAAAATGACTATTACACGAATGCCATGTTGCAAGTAGGAACTAAAACTAAGGAAAAATTGAACATCATGAAACAGGCAATAAATCTTAAGAAATCGGTAGAAAATAGCAATATCAACGTTGGAGACGAATGCACCCAATTCATTTCGGATCCACAAAATGTTGCGAATGAATTCAACACATACTTCATGGGTATTGTTGAAAACTTAGCAGCTAATATAAAAATTTCTAATGAATGATGAATATGGCATAGGTTGGAAATGAAACAAGACACATTGTTTCTTAGTGCTGCAAGTAAAGTGGAAATTTATAACATCATAAAAATATTGCCTAACAAATCAAGTGTTGGGTATGACAATATCAATACAAAAATTATTAAAGAAACTGCGACAGAATTAGCTTCTGTTCTAAACCATATAGTTAATTTAATGTTTCTGACCAGGGTCTTCCCCAAGCCCCTAAAAATAGCCAAAATAATACAAGTTTTCAAGGGTGGAAATAACAAAGACAAAACTAATTATCGGCCTATATCTTGCAAGGAATGCCTAGGTTTGGTTAAGCTAGGCTAGCTTTGGTTAACAAAGTTATTTGCATAGTCAACTTGAACCCGATCATTAGTTCTTGTTAAACAATGCACTAGAAATGTTATTAAAATCAGATTTAAGGGATTGAGATTCGATTACGTTGTGTTTTATATTCGTTTACGTTATATTAATTTATGTTCAGTTATGTTATAGCTTGCACTTTCGGTTAGTTAACTAGAGCCATGATATGCTACAGTTTGAAGTAAAGCTACACTTAATGAGATAATGATTTCTGAACGTGAATAACGTTTGTGTATCTAACGAGATACTTATACAGAAGTAGAATACTTTTTGTTTCCTTTGTTAATCAATATACCATATATGTCGATGTTGCTGTTTGGAGAAAAGTTCCTCTTTTGGCGTTTGGGTTTTGGTTTTAGTATTTGCGGGATGATAATATAATTTTATGAAATTCGGGAATATAGATGTCATGTATAAATGTACTTGTATCTAAGATGAAGATCATCAATGAAAATACCTTTAGATTATATATGTTCCGTCGAGATATAATTTCTGATATTTCAACCGACGATCAGCTGTGCGGGATTATATTTCTGTAAAACTTTTATTTCAATGTTTCTATTTAAGTCAATGTAAACTCAAGATGTTCTTAAAATTATTGTGACAAGAAAGCCTATGTTGGGTATTTGTAAACTAGAAGTAAAAGAAGTAAGATAATAGTTTTAGGGCGTTATAAGCTCTGGAATAAACTTATGTTCGTTATACCAACTTAGTTTTTATTGAGCTTCGCTTGAAGTTAGCTAGAGTGAAACACTCTAGATCTAACTTCTACTTATGCCAAGTTTTGACCCACCTCCCTCGAGGTTATTCAAAGAGGACATCTTGGATTCATCTCTGAGAACTTAAATTCTAACGCTAATGACCCGAAAGACCCTGAGAGATTATAGGAAAGCATATCATACTACAGATGAAACGCAGGGACGACGGAGAATTGTTGACGCACAGCCGCAACATCGTACCATATTCTATTTATTCAAGGAATAATTAATAGTTTTACTTTTACAATCTATGCTTCCTATATTAATTAAAGTGTTCAAGATTAACTTTTTTTATTGATAAACACAAGATTATGAAAAAAGAACAATATGAGTTTCAGAAAAACAAATCTACGTAACTTGCTGTCAGTAATCTTTCAAATTAGATTTCTGAAGTCCTTGATAAGAGCGAGTACATAATAGGGATATTTATAGATCTAAAGAGAACATTTGATACGGTAAATTATAAGATATTGCTTCTGAAGCTATATTGTTAGGTAATACGCGACATTACTTATGATCTCTTGGAATACCACGGAGATCTGTCACAGGACTGCTACTATTTTTGTTATATATTAATGATTTGCCAGAAATGTTAAGTAAATCAAAGTGTCTCTTATTTGCAGGCGACTGATATTTAAGAACAGATCCACACTTGATTTAGTGCAAAATGCAATTGATAACGGCTTAGGAAATTTAGACAAGTGGTTCAAAATAATAAATTAACGTTGAATATTGCTAAAACAAAATGCGTATATTTCAGAAACATTCATAAAACAGAAAATATTAAATATTATCCGATATTTATGAATTCCGGAAACATACTTACTGTTTCAAATATAAACTATCTAGGTATATATGGTTAGACGAACATTTCACATGCGAAAAACACTTCACAGAAATAAGCCAAAAAATGTCACTGCACATTGGTGTACTCCTCAAAATTTCTCGAATGTTTCCCGAAAACTTAACTAAGATGTATTATTATGCTTTTGTACATCCATACATTTCGTATAGCATTGAATAATGGTGTGAGAACTTAGGTAAACAACACAAGCTAAAATTATTTGCATTGCAATAGAGAGCAATTAAAATAATGAAAGTTGCAGACTTTCTGGCCTATACGCGGTCCTCTCTTTGAAAAACTTCAAATAAAAACGTTAGAGGAACTTTATTTATATAGACTAAGTTGCCTAATGTATAGAATATTCAATAAGCATGTAACTTCATTATCGTCCCGAGTAATAGCTTTACCACACAATACAGGAACAAGAGCAATAACAAACAATCAATTAACAATACCCAGACCACGCTTAAACTATGGATTACGAAGTCTCACATATGATAGTATTAGTTTTTGGAATTCCTTTCCCTCGAACATAAGAACAGCAACAACTTGGAAAACTTACGGAAAACAAGTGACAACTTTTTCCAGCAAAACCAAACTAAATTGTAAACATAGTACAATTTATTAAATATATTGTCATGTAAATTTTATATATAATTTTCAGTGATGTTAAAATTATTGGGAGGAGGAACCATAAACAGCATTTCCTCGGTTCCGCCTAAATTTCTGTAAACTGAAAATTCTATATTATTAATAATAAAATGTATTGTATTATATTGTATACCACCCTCGTTGGCCTAGTCGTTAGCGTGTCTGACTATGGATTAAAGGGTACCGGGTTCGATTCCCGGCGCTGCCATAGATTTTTCCCAAGTTGTGTGGGTCTGGAACGGTGCCCACCCAGTATCGTGATGCAATTAGGGAGCTGTTATGAATAAATATAGTGGCGATCACAGCGAGAGCTTAGAGTAGTGGATTGAATATGGCTGTGATTTATTATATATATATATATTCCTTAATCAGTAAAAGATATGTTAATGTATCCAGAACATTTGTGGCAAGTAAGTTTTAAGATATTCAGGTAATACCTCCTTAGTACGAACATTAGCAGTTACACAGGTGTTTTCGCAGTGTGAGGTCAATGACGTTACCAGTATATTATGGATTTGACCATAGAGCCTTAAAGATTAAGTGTCGTCGATACCTAAGGTCGCTCTAAGGTGAAGTACAGATTTGTATAAGTGATATAAGTAACTGACTCAACTGAAATGAGGTCTGATTTGAGTAAATAAGTGAAATGAGGTCTGATTTGTATAAATAAGTGAAATGAGGTCTGATATGATTCATCTCATGTAGTCACGGTCAGTGAATGATCCACTACTAACGATGCAAAGGAACTCACGGGAAATTCGGAGAGAAGGTGCTTCTGGCTTATGAAATAACACTAATATGGAAGTCTTCATAATGTAATTCCAGTGAGCTACGTTTTTCGACTTTTCGGTTAGGGCTACTGCACGAGGTCTAGTGTGATGCTATTTCGACGAACTCTCATTATTCTTAACTTAATCTAACGTGATGTCGTCAACGTCATAAACTACTGCAGCTAACTGACATGGGATTCTTGAATGAGTTACAGTATTTTTTTTTTAATTTTTTAAGTCATCCACAGGTAATGGGGTGCTTTAACTTTGGAAACAATAGCACATGTGCTCGGTGAACTATATTATAAAAAATATTGCGAATGCATTGAGGTTCCACTCGTTGAATATGACGTATATAGAGAACTACCAGGTGTATAAGCTTAAATCCACTGTTTGCCCATAGATGGCATCCGTGAGCGTATGAAGCTACCATGGGCACGCCAGACCTATTGTGTAGATGAGTTGGACCTCGGGCAACAAGAATCAGTGCACATAATCAGCAAGTACAGACAACAACATACAGTGTTCCGTTGGTAAGCATGGCTAGTATTGTGCCAGAAAAAGAGCATATGCGGGAAGCTCTGCTTTTCTGCTTCATTTGAAGAAATCGGCTGCCGACGTGCACCGAATGCTTGTGGAGGCCTAGGGTGACAGTGCTTTATCGGAAACAACGTGCCGAGATTGGTTTCGTCGGTTCAAAGACGGCAATTTGGACTTGAGTGACAAGAAGAGTGAAAATCGGCCCGGGAAGTTTGAGGATCATCAACTACAGGTGCTGTTGGACGAGGACGATACCCAAACGCAACAAATGCTTGCCGAGCAATTGGGTGTTACTCAAACAGCCATTTCCATGCGCCTACGTGCCGTGGGAAAGGTTCAGAAGATCGAAAAATGGGTGCCGCATTAATTGACCGATAGACAGTATGAGAGACGCCAACACGCATGCGAAATGTTGCTCGCCAGACAAAGAGGAAAGTCGTTCCTGAATCGGATTGTGACGGGCGATGAAAAGTGGATATATTTCGCGAATCCGAAACGCCAGAAATCGTGGGTTGATCCCGGCCAGCCATCAACATCCTCCTCGAGACCAAATCGCTTCGGACGGAAGACGATGCTGTGTGTTTGGTGGGATCAACAGGGTATCGTCTACTTTGAGCTATTGCAACCGGGTCAAACTGTCAATGCCCACCGACTAGCACCAACAATTAATCAACGTGCACCGTGCTCTGTGTGAAAAAAGGCCGGAGTATCAACAAAGACATGACAAGCTGATATTCCTCCACCACAACGCCCCATTGCACACGCCAAAAGTGGTCCAAAACTACTTGGAGCCACTTAAGTGGGAGGTTCTACCCTATCCCGCCTATTCATCAGACCTGGCCCCTACAGACTACCATATGTTTGCGTCGATGGGCCACGCCTTTGCTGAGCAGCACTTCGATTCGTATGCAGACGTTCAAAAATGGCTTGATGAGTGGTTTGCCACGAAATAGCAGGGCTTTATTTGGCGTGGTATCCACAAATTGCCCGAGAGGTGGGCTAAATGTGTAGCTAGCGAGGGAAAGTACTTTCAATAACTTGCTTTCTGCTTTCTATTAAATAGAAAGCATGTGTTTTGCTGACTACAAAACAGCGGATTTAAGCTCATATACCAATCGGCAGACAGTAGACACGGGTTTGATTCCCGGGTATCTGCACTACTATAAAACATTGAACTAGGTTTTATAATATTCAATATCTAAAATATATTTTATATATGCTTCATTCTCCAGAAACTGCATTTCTTTCTCACAAAAGATAAGCCCCAAATTACTTTATTCGCTACTATTTGTTTCTTAAAACACTCTTCTTCTAACTGGGTCAGTTTCTATCCACTTTTATATTTTAATAATATTTATGTTAGTTAGTCTCAGATATGTTTAACATCAACTCCATGGAATAAAACTCATCTTCAGTTACACGTTTAGACATGTTTTCAGTATCTGCTTTTAGTTTTCCAGTTAATTTTCAACAATTATTCTTCAAAATAATTTAGCTTGAAACACGAATCGTAATCAAATCGAAAATAAACATATCAATATGAGAATTACATTTATTGACACACATGGCACACGCTTTTTCG
This sequence comes from Lepisma saccharinum, assembly GCA_022664845.1. NCBI lineage: Eukaryota > Metazoa > Arthropoda > Insecta > Zygentoma > Lepismatidae > Lepisma > Lepisma saccharinum. Next base: position 13,754 of record JAGDQP010027357.1, read on the forward strand.
TCACCTTCATGAACTAACAAAAAAGTTGTTATAAAAATGTGAAGCTGGCAACACTACAATATTATTGTATGTGTTAGACAGGATGCATCTACCTTAGTCTCGTTGCAGTGGAACTAGAATGAAGTTGTTTCTACAATCGACTTACTGTGGAATAGGAAGTTAAAATCAGGTGTCTCACTTATTCATAATCAACTCCATGTAACTCATAATCATAGCATTTTATTTTAATTCCAGTTTCCTATAATCATGAGAAGAAGCCAAACCATAAACACTTCATTCATGCTTCATTGTAAAATTCCATTCTCACTCTAAGGAACATGGTAATGAAAAAGGTTGAAGAATACTCCATAGAAATTATTTTATACTTTGTAAATTGAATAAATAAATAATACAGTATTGATCTCTGATTATCTGCAAAATGTATCCAAAATGAGGTATATCAGTTAAAAGTATTTGATTTATTACAACAACAATGGGCAAATATACAAGCATGGGTTCTTTTTTGTATTAAAGATACTTTCAAAAAATTGCTCGAAACACAGTTCAATTGGACTGCGGCAAAAGTGGTTTATTTTTTTAAAAAACCTAATTACGTGTTAAGTGTTTATTATTACACTATACTCTACATATATTATGTAATAGTGTTAATACTTTTAGTGTGCATTTATTGTCCACAATCTTTAATAAAATATAGCTAACTCTACTGCTACCAATTAAACCCTGGGAGGTGATACATCCATCCATAACACATACTGTAGTAGAACTTGCATATTTAATGGTATTAAAGCTACAATAAGATTCTTTTCAGATCAAACAATTGTATGTTTATTTTCTGCTACAGGTTTCACTTACACCCAACATACAAACAGACTTCCCTCTCTATCATTGGACGGCCGTATGGAAAAATTGATATAACACAGGGTATTTGCAGATACGAGATGAATATTCCATAGCTCCCTTGCAACTAATTTGCATTGTTATCGTTTCAAATGTATGATGGCCGAATATATCTTTTCGCATCACATCAAGAAGAGCTGTCTGGTTGTTGCCGTCTGCACATAACACGATGGTTAAAGATTGCGACATTTCGGAAAGTTTACAGATTATTTAGACACAAATTGCGAAACGTGTTGGAAGCTTCCGGGGCATATGTGGATTGTGTCTTCTGTATCGAAATGAAAACAACCTTCGGACACTAGCAGAAAACCAGACACTAGCATTATTGATGGAAACGCCTGAAATTCCATGACGAGCATTGCAATGGATCTCCAGGTTCTTAAAGGCACAATAAAACGTGTGGTGCACGAGATTTTGCAATACAAGTCATATGCGTTGAGATGTTTGTGAGAACACAGAAAGCTCGCCTGCTTTGGGCAAAGCAGTTACTCCACAAGACGAGGAACCAAGAAGAACATGGCATGCTCTGTGTTTTCTCTTATAAGAAAAACTTTGATCAGGACCAAACGGTGAATAGACGAAATGACTCGTTGTTATATGCAGTTTCTTTAGATGTTTCTACGATTTTGCACATCACGTTTACAACAATGGCGGCGATGTTAGGGATGATGAGTGGCAAGGAAAGTGTCGTTCCACCTCAGATCTTTCAGCAATATCTTCGCGTTCTTCCTGCTGCCACATTGAAGTGCTAAAATCGTTTCTAAACCATGGATAAACTGTGAGACCAATAGACGGCCGTATATGTTTGATCAATACTTCGCACCTGCCCACACGGCTCATGACACACATCAATGGCTGCCCTAAACTTTCCACGATTATGTGACACCAAATATGTGAGGCCGGACTCACTCGATTTAAATTCCATGGTCTAATATGTGTATAGCGTTTATGAGCGTTAGACTAACAAACATTCCCAAAGTAGCACCGCTTCTCTGCAGACCGTCATGTCCGGGTAAGTTTCTAAATGAGTAGGGATCACCGGACCACTTAATTCGCACATGTCGCTAATTTAGGTCCCGTACTGAAGCCATCATTTCATCCCAAGGAGATGCTATCGAATAAACATATAAAAACTACTGTTTCACATTCGTACAAATTTTCATGGCAATATACATGTGCTTAGAACTTCATCAGATAGAACTATTTTATTTTGTACGCACATATGTCCTCAAATACCCTACATTCCCTGTACATACGTATATATACTGTAATTTAATCAGAAAAGACAAATGCGAGTTCTTCTTATTCATAAATCATAATATGCAGGGGGATTCAGAACAAATTACGTTACTTTTGGCAGGTGATTCCTGACATCGAAACAAATAAAAACGTTGCTATGTGGATGAAATTCCGCATGAATTTGGAGATACAGTATTTCCAGCTTGGAACAAAAAGTTGACGACTAACAATTTGAAGAAACGAATAATTCTCAAGAAAGCAAAAACGACGCTTTTCATGAAACTTTCGTTTGAAGAAATTTGTTTCTAACTAGATGGTGGATATTAGAAGGGAAAACACGATGTCACCAGGTTTTCAGCGTTGCCAAACCTGTATAATGTTTGGTTTAAATGTTTCAAAAGCCGTGTTATTGGCTTCCCATAGTGATAATAAACAACATACGCAAAGCGAATGCTGAAGTGTTGCAAGCTGTGGGTAAGACAGAAAGGTTTTCGCGATCTTAAACAAACTACTCGTACGTATTTTCCTAGAATATTTCATCTAATATCTTATCGAAAGTTTGTAACACTGTGGTGTGTGATTTATTCAAGTTGTTTTCCATCACAAGAGGTGCTAAATACCAAAGAACACGACGTAGTCCCTCTTGAATGACAAGCCGGCGACATCGTTTCTTCACTCCTAACATCTACCGTCTGGTTAGAAACAAATTTTGGAAAACGCAATTTTCATTCAACTAGTTCTTTCTTTTTGACTGAGAACTATTAATTTTCTTCCCATTGTTAGGCGTCGACTGTGGATTTCAAATCAGAAACAAAAAATTGGAAACTTTATTTGTTTCGATGTCAGGAATCACCTCCTGAAAGTAATGTCAGGAATCATCCTGTAAATAGCAAAGGAACGATCGTAAGGACCTGCTAAAAATATTACTGCTAACTGCGCTAAGTGTAATCCAGCAGCTACAATAGCACATAACTGTATGACCAACGGTGACATTTGGCGTAGGTCTCAACAGAATTCTGCCTGAATTTTTCGTGCTTCTCCAATACAAGTGAATTTGTGTCTTATAGACAACACGCTTGAATTTCTACAACATTACGAAGAGAACTACGGCACAGAGCTATATGTTCATTTTCTTGTAACATGTACTACAAATATTTATATGAGATCCCAAAATAAGCGCTTTGCACAATTCCTTCGAACAATTTATTAATAAGCTTAAATATCATTACGAAATGTGAAAATACTTTGCTTATTACTCTTAATAATTTCACCGAAGTTGGGATACAAATAAGCCTAGTCGAAATAACAAACTATTTACATTTTTTTGTTTTGTTACCAGAAAAACAGAAATAATTTAACTTGTTACCTGGTTAATTGATTGATTTTTTGATGCACGAAGTTTCGGACGGTAGTCCTTGCCTTCTATAGGTAGGGAAATGAATAAAAATAAAGGTGATGAAGACAGGACGTAACTGTCGCTGCCCTAGTTTGGTCAGGTGTTAAGAGTATCGTTGTGAAAGATATGAAGGATATAAAAGATTGGAAGGAGTTATAGAGGAGGAGAAAAGGTAGTTTGTTGTAATCCGTTGACTGATGATTACTTGAATCACGAATTCATGGTGTTATTCAGCGTAGCTGGTAAGGTCTGACTAAAATTACTTATTTGCATGTGCAATTATAGAACCCGATCCAATACAGTTTTTTGTTTAAAAGGTAGCTGTTGTTTTTTCTAAAAAAAAAATCGGCAAAACGCTGGACTTCTAACTGAAAAGCCCGTGTTCAAATTAGCTTATCATTTTTCTTTATCTTTAAGTATTCCTGAAAACTGAATGATGGTTGTTTTTTATTAGTCAAGCCATTGGTAATTTCCAGACACATATGGTTGTCTAGTTTTTTTCTAGGAATGTTTATAAAAAAATAACAGTAGACCTACTTTCTATAACACTCTTGTTGAAATTTTTATTATTTTTGTCAAACCACGAAAAATAAGCTTTCCACCTTTTCCAAATGCACAATAAAGTTAATATTCTATATTTACACTTAAAAATACTATATTTGGGACAACGTTAAAAGTATTATATTTATGTTTGTAAAGAATCAAATATCATTAGTTTTATTTATTATACAAAAGAGATAAGAGATTATATATTTACTGAAAGTACTTGTTAGAAATGAAAATGCTTTTTTTTCGTAATAGCATGCAACCTTATTTACAAAACATTAGAAAAATTGTTTAAAATTCTGTTCAAATTGAAAGACAAGATTTTTGAAATCATTGACAAAGCTTAGGGTTCTAATGCTGAAGCAACTATAAGACACGAATTAAGCTTTCTTCTAGTAAAGCAATTTATTATATATTAAAACGATTAGAATTACTGCTTCTATTTCATATAAAGCTAAATTCTTGAAACGAAAATCCAGTTATAATATTTTCTTGGAAATTCTAAAGAAAAGAGTTCATATTGTCATTATCTGCTTACCTAAAAAAATATCTTCCTCAGCTATCATTCCATTCCTGGTCGTTTGTGACTGAAACTTAGAATTGGAGGCAGAGGAAGGTCGTAATTTTCTCCTTGACGATCTGACAACCCCGTTCCTTCACTGGGAGGTCCGAACTTCTTGAAAATCAATATAGATGATAAGACAAGAGCCACCTTTCCAATGATGAGAGCTTTGAAGACAACAAAGGCGATGGCTTTTAAAATATATTGAACTATTCCAGCTTTAAGAAGAAGTGATAGTATAAACATGGAACCTCCTTTCTTCTTCCCTCCTGGAACATATAAGTTACAACTTGTAATACATAACATCTCATACATAATATTTGCTCAAAAATACAAAAAACAAGTCATGAGATAGGTAGAGCAATGTCGCGTAACGGCTTCAACGAACATGAAGACCTAGAATATTTGAATTTTAATTTTAATTATGAGTTTTAGGCAATCTTGACTCAGACCGGAACAGTGCATGAGAGAGGACGTACAAAGATAGTTGATCAAGGTCTAGTTTGAACGTATAATCCAATGATTATGAAGACTAAGAAGAAATCTGTGGGAAAATGTCAATCAGGGTGTTCGGCCACTGGGATCAATTCAGAAACTTCGAAGGTGAAGCCAACGTTACAAACAGAGCTTCTGTTGCTCCTTCCAAGACCTTGATTAGTTATTAGATGTTATATTATGAATCAGGGTGAGCGCGGACAATCTGATCATGTCAAGAGCACGGTGAATTATGAGAGATTGATTGTATGGGTAGAATTGCCTACTGTAACAATCGACACAGTCTCAAATCGCATAACATTAAATACAGAAGGTACTAGACGCTTAGCTAGCGCCAAAATGCCTGTTAGCGCCAAGATACCTAACACAGCGCCTCACCTGGGCTCGTGATAACGGTGATAAGCCCTTCAGAACTGGCAAACTTGCATGATCCGATGACACAACCGGATTCATAGGTGGATTCGGGAGATCGTAAACCCGATGTTTTCCTCCAGTTATCAACAAGGCACCGTACAGGATGCTGATGGTTCCACACTGGTTTTGAACATGTTTATGTGGCATGAATTCAGTCTCCTGGTTTTCCTGAACATGTTATTGGCCGATGAACGTTGCGTAGTCCTGTTTGATGATCGTTTGCAACTTTTCATGAACTTCGCGTACCCACACAATAATGAGATTTTCCGCAGGATATTTTACCGTGCCATTGGATCCTACTTCTCCAGAATTGTTTCGAGGAACACTTTGGAGAGATCCGCAGAATTTTGTGAGCACCAAGTTTGCTCGAACACCGAAGGTTTCAGTTTCTATGGACAGCTATCCTCACAACATGGTTCTACATCTTTGAAGATGTTTCAGCTTACTTGTGGACTTGTTGCAACGCCGAGTTACCAGAGTTTGCTCGGCAGTAGAGGATCTTACACGATATTTCATGTCTTGAGGCATGTGATTATACTGGGTCCGCCAGAGAAACGGGAGATTTCGAAATTGGCGCTATCATCGCTATGTAGTAGTAAGAGAAGAAAGACCATCGTCGTTATGTTCACATTGCAATGGCCCATGGACAAGAGAACAACGTGCTTTCGCTACAAGAATTTTGGCTTTTTTGTTCAAACCCAGCGATTGTTTCAACGTCGGTTCGGAATTCACCGCAATGTGGAGCCCATACAATAAAGACATGGGTTTAAAATTTCAACGAAACGGGCTACGTACTATCAAAAAAGCCTCCACGACGCGTAAACACCCACATGTGTTAAGGGAAACATAGTGAGAGAAGCTATTGAGAGTAGTCCACGACGCTCTTCAATTCGCCATGTTGCATCTGTTGGAATATCCACTACCAGTGTAAGATCATTTCAAGATCAACACATGTAAGATAAACGCCGTTTAATGTTCTTAGATATTCTATGAACAACAGTTTAAAAATGAATTAAATTTACGAGATATTAAGTTTTTTTAAAATCGTCCGTTCCTCTGTATTTATAATTTAAATTATAGTTCTAATTGTCTCAAGATTTATTATTTGTTTAATCCTACAAGTATATTGATTATTTAACGTCAATGTTGCAGCAAGGAAAAAGATTATAGATGATTTGTTCCTACACATAACAATAACGAAAAATATAATTACCTTATATTAAACTTCTCCCCGAAAATTTCTTCAGCGCATTTAATAGATTGAATTCTACATTGAATCAGAGTGTAAAACATATACTCTTTCTGTGGTAGTGTATATGCTTTACAATATTTGCATTAAACACCAATCATTATAAATAAAGGTATTTCATTTTAATAAACATCTAGACTATACTTCAACTCAATCAAGTTTCGAAACGGTCTAGTATATTTT
>JAGDQP010027358.1:0-25070 GCA_022664845.1 Lepisma saccharinum
GTGATGTAACTTTCACTGCAGAAAAACAGTATTCTTTACATATGAAATTTAATGTTGTAGTCAACACGCGGCCAGCTTTGTTTGGTGATAAGAAAACATGGATGAAAGTGCAGAAATAACGTCCTTCCACGGGAAGGACATAAACAAACAAAATGTTAAAGTTGATTGTGTTTTCCCAAGGATACTTTGATCACTGTAAGTGCATAGGGAAACCAACAATATTTATAGTAATATTTATTATGCTGATTATCGTACACCGCCAGAACCGGGAGACATTTCACACTTTTATTTCGTCTGTACGATAGAAAGTAGCGTATTTTCTCGAGGGCATGTAGTTGTTAAGAGAGGTCTCCTTTAGTAGGAGAATAAGTTAGTGTATTTATTTACATTTTTTTACATAATTTCCTGGAAGCAGTCTCATTGTAATCATGGCTATTCTACTTTAAAGTTTACGTCAAAAATGTAAAGAAAAAGAGTTAAAAGCGGAAAAGATAGGAAATGATTACAATGGAGCGAAACTGCTAATTTTAACATGAAAACAACATTGAAAATAATATTATTTTACAAACTAGCAGTGGTCGACAAATTTTAAAATCCATTAGCACAACGAAATGATGTAACTCTAGCTACAGAAAAATAGTATTCTTTACATTTGAATTTGAATTTGAATAATTTTCTTTAGGTATCTAAGGCTCAAGCCCAGTTTTCTTTACATAAGTAGTAACTTTGTTTTAAAATTTCTAACGTGTTTTACTTTTTCTTGTTGGTTTGTCTATGTAGGCGGTCCTATATATAAAGGGAGATTCCTTTTAGAAAATAGTAAAAAATCAGGCTTACATTATGTTCACAATGTCATTGACCGATATTGAGCGATCCGATATTGAGCAATGTCGATGATCGATGTCAAACGATATCGTTGACCGATATTGGCCAATATGTTTGCTATCTACTATGGGATACATATCGTTGAACGATATCGATCGATGTCGTAAAATCCAATATGCCAATATCGGCCAACGTGGATGTGCTACTTGGGTAAGTAGCTGACGTTCACTTTTATATATACCTCATAATCTACATGTAAAATGGTGAGTCCACCCAGTCTCAGACATTCAGACTATCGACGAGGATATCGTACAAGTTTTGGTCTTACTATGGTTTATCAGGTTTTCCCTCAGTTGCACCAGGCGAGTGCCAAGGTCATACTTAAATTATGGTCGTGTACTTTCTTATTTTTTTCCAGAAGAGTACTCGCCAAGTTCCCTCCGACTTGTAAAGCGATTAAGACTGTTCAACTCACTATGGAAACTAAATTAAGAAATATGTTAATTAAATACACACAACTAACCACTTACACAGAATTCCCACAGTTTGTATTATTTGATCCAGGCTCATGTTTTGATAAACACTTTGGAAAGTAACCAGAATTTTTATAGACATTTTACCTATTATTTTTCTTATATTTCGATGCAAAACCAAATTGTTTTCTGGCGTTTCATACTTTATACATAATATGCCAGCTTTAATCACCTGTTTACAATTCTGGCCACAATGAATAATTGAGGTATGATTCATCAGAAAATGAAGGACCTATTACAAATCAGAAGTTAAACCAAATTCAAAACTCGTATCTTCCACATGCATATTTTGTTTCACAGTTAGATTTATCTTACAAATGGGACAGTTAAGTATTCATATTTATCTCGTGACACTACTTTTCAATCGGAGACATTGTTTATTATTATTTTTTTTCTCAGCCTGTAGAAATATTTATGATGTGAAACTAGATCATTACGCATTTAGTTTATGCTATCGTGACGCACACAGAGATCCTTCTTTTTCAAGAATTGCAAATATTTAACATCCAACGCAGTCTGGTAGGTTTGTCTTGCAAAGCCCCTGAGAAAAAAAATAGGTGAATAGATAACTATTTAAAATGCAAGAATGCATTAATTCCAATGATACCGAAGGAAGGGAAAATGACGGGTCTATGTCAGAACGCCCACTGGTCAGATCGCTCACTTCTGAAAATGGTCAGTACGCCCACAGAAACGGTCAGATCGCCCACAAAAATGGCAAAACACGCAAATTCAGAAATGGTCAGAGCGCCCACTGGTCAAAACGCCCACTCGTAAAAATGGAAACAACGTTGGGTCTATATGTCAGAACTCCCACTGGTCAGATCGCCCACTTCTGAAGTGGTCAGAACGCCCACAGAAATGGTCAGGTCGCCCACCAAAACGGCAAAATACCTAAATTCAGAAATGGTCAGAACACCCACCGAAATTCGAAAATAAGTCTTAAAATGAATTTAAGTAAAACAAAAGTAATGTACAATCAACATGCTGCAAAGAAGGAAATATTGATTCACGGAGAGACAAATAGGCATAGTTAATGAGTATGTTTACCCAGAGCAGCTCAAACCAACCTATGCTAAGTTGTCGAATGAAATAAATATAAAATGCAAAATGGCGTGTAGCTCGCTTGGATGATCACATTTAATTTTCAAAAGCAAACTATCCATGTGTCTCAAGAGTAAAGTTTATAATCAATGTCTCTTACGTGTGATGATGTACGACTGTGAAACTTGGATATCGAATGCGCGAACGACTATAAGATAAAGACTCACACAAAGAGTTATGATCAGATGCATGATTCAATGTATTATGCATATGATGAGATGCAATCCATGTGTTACAATGGATTCCCAAAGAAAAAAAAACGCCCGAGACGACGTCCAAATGCAAGATGGGTAGATGAAATTAAATGCTTTTCAGGAGCTACATTGATGAGGATTGCAGATATGTGGAAAGTAAAGGGGGATACCTTTATCCAACAGTGGATAGAAAACGGCTGAATATGATAATGGTTCCTTAAATTACGCTTCATATTTGCCTTTCCAAGTTGATTAAATAAAATGTGTACTAAAAGCTAATAGAATGAAATTAACAACATTTATCATGTGTTCATTCCCACGATGAAAAGAGTTGAATTTTAAATTATATTTCAACAAATATTTTATTTCGTTCATATTGCTTTAATGTGACATGTTTTCAATTTCCCTTTCCTACATGATATGGATTTTGATTCTGATGCGTTTTTCAAGGCGATACATTACACTTATTGAGAAATACAAATTTAATAATAGGGTCTTTTTGAAACGTACAAAATAATTTTAACGCTTTTAGAATGAAATTTCACCGCTGAGTCCATGATCGTTCAGAAACCACATTTTTAGAATCGTTTATTAGTGTTTGTTGTAATGGTATTTTTATTTATTTCGTCTTATTTAATATGGCGGGTATACTTTTTAAGGCAGGTTTAAGGTCATTATACTTTCCTTCCACTCAAACATAAATATACATACCAAGTTATTATTATGAGTGCACATAATATAACAACATAATAACACATAGCAGATAATTATACTTAGGAAAAGAAACCCACGCGAACGCAACATTATCATATAATTAGTATACTCGCTGCTGTAGCATGGTGGTAGCTTATGTGCACAGCCCCCAACTGAACTCCGATTCACTTGTTTACGAGTGGGCGTTCTGACTGGTAGACTTTGTGAAAGTTTTCCCGAGGTTTCTTCCATTATTTTTGTTCAATATCTATTTGATATTAGTATTAAACTGCAAAAATTTAAAGTAGTAACCGTGTACCTCCGTACCGTTTGTATTTTCTAACCTGTGAGGATACTGATCGTTTTTGTGGGCGTTCTGACCATTTTCAAAGTGGGCGTTCTGACCGTTTTCAAGGGTGGGCGTTATGACCAGTCTCAGAAGTGGGCGATCTGACCAGTGGGCGTTCTGACCATTTTGGTGAACATTGTTGCCATTTTTACGAGTGGGCGTTCTGACCATTTCTGAATTTGCGTGTTTTGCCGTTTTGTTGGGCGATCTGACCATTTTTGTGGGCGTTCTGACCATTTTTAGAAGTGGGCGATCTGACATAGTCCCGTACTGCTGCCATAACTCGTGATTCTTTGAAATGAAAGCAGTAACTCTTAGGATACCAAGAATAAAATAAATAAATAAATAAAAATCTGCATATGTATTTTTCACAAAACGTTACTAAAAGATTATCTACCTAATCTTTTAACTAAATAGAAAGTGATTGGTGACTGCTCCCTGCGGTGTTAGAGAGCAGAAATGATAGACTCACTTCAGATGGACATCAACTATTATCTATTCAATTGTTTTGTGTGCACAATGGAAAAGGCGAAACGCGTCGCAATGAAGAGCAGGATTATTGAAACAAAGGAACTAAGTTTAGGAGCTCATACATATGCATTTGTTTTTCTAATTTAAGTGAATCTTTGTTTCATAACTAAATAAATGGAAATAAAACTAACAATGTTTACAAACTTGATGCGCCGACCTTTCCAATACCTAACTCTGTGTTCTTCAGGGTTTTGTTTTATCATACTCTCATTCCCTCAAGAGGAAATAGGTTGAACTCATCCACGTCAACGGTAACGAACATTTTGTGAAACGAAAGCGATATGAAATGAAACGCCAAGCGTCCGTGGCTCAATGTTTTGGCGTTGGATTCGTTTTCCAAAGGTCCAGGGTTCAATTCCTGGAGACGGCCATCCTGACTGAAGTTTTCATAAAAGTCTTATTATACAAATGCCCGGATCATATCTTACTTTATTGCTATGTCCGTTTCCGTCCAATTCCGTATGCTATTGTTCATGCTTGTTGTTGTTGCTAAGCTCCAATATAAAATAATCTCCGAGTTGTATATGGAGATAGCAGAAATAAATCAATCTTCGGAAGTGTTAACGCTGCTGGACTTGTAGTTTAAGCTCGTGATGTTTAGACATATACTCACATATACAGTTACAAAGAGCTCCTGTGTAGCCTAGTCAGTAGCGCGCTCGACTTCAGTGCGAGCGATCCCGGGTTCGATTCCCGGTGAGGGCTAAAAAATTTCGTTGTTGAACCAGCATCGTGAGGACAATTGGGGAGCTGCTGTGAATAAAAGACAGTGGTGATCACGGTGAGATTTTCGGCTCTCCTCTCCCAAACCCGCCCGGTCAACGTGGGAGCAGTAGATAAACTCTTCCCTTCGGGGAGCGGCCTCATCCACTAGTGGATTGAATATGGCTGTGATTTATTATATAGTTACAGACAGACTACAAGTGGCTGTAGACAAAGTCATATCTTTCCCCACTTAGATCCCAGCTAAATAAGGTATCATTCAAAGACTCACTTCTGCCAGACTTCAGTACTCGAACTCGAGACGTAGAGACTAGCACAAACACACATACAGACAGACAATAGTTAAAATAGCTTCTTCTTTCTCCCTGAACGTGATATGTTGTCGCTAAAGATAAAAACGAGAGATCTCAAACAATTTCCTTAGTCAAGATAGTATGACATTGGATACATTGTTTTCTCCGATTTTTTTTTAAAACTCTACTCTCAGATGAAATGTTTAGCACCACAGAGGTGCATGCGCTTTCCCTTATTTGTATTGGAACTGACAATATTTGAAATTCAAAGACTATAGATAAGAGAGGTTTCGCGGGACGGGCGTAAGCCATAGTGCTGTTACCGCCCATACAATTCATTTTATCTAAGAGAGGTTTCTCGCTGCGGTAGTCAGCATTTCATCAGGCAATCGGGATTTCTAAAAAAAATAATATTTCGTTAAATTCAATATGTTAATAGCCACGTGCATGCAGGTGCCGACCGGATAGCTGTGCGGTCTAAGGCGTAAGGGCAACGACTCGAAGGTCCCGGTAGAGGCGTGGGTGTTTTGTGGATTTTAACTTGGTGTAAAGGGTCGAATTGTGACGGGCCGAAGTCCAAAGTATTACTAGACTATCTCATAGAAATAAAGTTTTTACGTGCATGAAGGTAATAGTGACTTCTACTACTTGGAATATTTGGCGTGCTGGAACCCATTACAAACCATGGACTATTCTCCCGTTTCTGTTAATTATGATTCGCCACTTTCTTGCAGAGTTTATACGGTTCGGAAATCGAAACGGGGTGGGGGATTTCCGTGGTCCAGTCGGGATTTGTCTTTGGGTTGGCTCCCGGATATCCATATGGTTAACGCTCTAGCCCTTGGAGAGAACGGTTCCGGGTTCGAGCGAGCGAGGTATATGGTAATTTACAGGTTTAGAAGTATCGGACAATTGTCCATGCCTTCCATTGGTGTTGATCTTTGTCTATGAGTTATTGGAGGTATGTTTGTTGAAGATAGGACGCAACTGTCGAAGTCCTACATGCATCATGAATTGCAAAGGAGATTTACAAATAATAAAAGTGAGAAGAATTGGGGAAGTGAGGAGCGGGGTGGGAGAGAAGAAGGGAAGAGGAGATGGATTGTCTTCTGTTGCTGAAGTAACTTAATCACTTCGTTGGAATTTAGGTTCGATTCGCAGGATTTTGATACTTATCCAGTATCGTGATAAATATTGCGGAGACACTTTGAATACAAGAAGGAGCAAATTGGAGTCATGGGAGCCAAAGTGCAACTGCGACGAGAGCCGAGGCGCTGACTACGTACTACCCAACGAAAATCCGTTTGAATTTTATTTTATTTTATTTATGGCATTTAAGATCTCAGGCTCAGGTCAAGCTAAAAGCCGTCTGGTACACCTTGACGCTCTACGGAATGTCGTACCATTAGTTTAGGTTTAGAGTTAGTAGACATGATTTTAGGTGTTCGAAACGTCAGTGTGGCAAATTTCTGCATGATTTGAAAAGAAACGAGATCATGAGTAATATTTTCTCGTCGTGAAAGTTTAAAGAATTTTATTCAAACGTCCATCAATGCTTTGATTTGTAGTGACAGAAAAGCGTAAAATAGATACTAGAAAGTAGAAATGTTCCTCCGGAAATTTATACGTTAGCGACTAACCGTATACAATTAAACTTATCTTCAATTTGAAATAAGCAACTCCACTTATTCCTAGACAATCCACTGTCCGATCGAATAACCCTTGTCTGAGTAAATCACTCCTTCATTTACTAAACGGTGTATTTATTTGGAAATCAAATATTTATTTTTACGTTCTTCAAGTATCATTTTGTTTATTCTTCAAACCTTTGTACGAGAATTAGATATTTTCTTTTCGGATATCCGTTAAAACTAGGTTCCTCTAATATCATGTTGTCTTAAAGATTATTGTGCATTTCTTTGGTTTTCCGGTTAATTGGAGACGAATAAGTAAATTTCCGAATAATTATTCAAATAATATTCCGATAATAATTACCCCAAAATATTTACAGTTCCAAAATTAATAATGCATGAACATAAAGAATAAAACACTATTATCTGGATATGATCCGCCATCCCGTTATATATATACGCTATCCTCGTATGTAAAAGCCGGCCGGGTGGTCGAGCGGTCTGCGGCGGTAGGCTATTGACTCAACGGTCCCGGGTTCGAGTCACGGCAGGGGCATGGGTGTGAATTTTAACGCTTATCAGCTAAAGGCAAATCGTGATGGGCCGAAGTCCAAAGTTACTAAGGGCCCATATAAAAATATTTTTTTTTATCGTATGTAAAATCAGTACGAATATATAGTGGGGCTAGGATAAATTTTTATCCCGTATTTGACCGTTCCATAGTATTTTCTCAGCATTTACTAAGAATATCGCTCGCTCGAGGAACGCGAGTGCACTTTCCAGGGAGCTCCAGATACATACATGAACTGACTTCAAACAAACCGTTGAACCTAACTCAATGCTTGAAAATTAACCCTTAGTGTTCAGAGATTTGTGACAGCGTATTTTGGTTCTACAATCAACATTAATAATTGTACCTATAGCATAGTAAAGCATTCATACTACATCCTCTTTATATTAGTATTATTTTTTTTCTGAATTTCAGAAGGGTTCGCCATGTCAGTACTCTGATATCTTTCAGTATACTGATACTGTTTGGTTTATCGATATTCCGATATTTCGGCATACCAATATTTCAGCATACCAAATTCCGGTATAAATTATGCCGGAAATTTGGTATTTCAAAATATCGATACCGCTTTTGTTACATCGATATTTTTAACAGCGCTACGGCAGATTAATATTTCCGACTAAAACAATTATCTAACTTCGAAATATGTTTCCTTCTAGATCACTATTTCTACTTTAAAGGTGATACTAACTACATTTCCAGAGGGGCTCCGGGGGTGAATGACTCGTTCGACTTCCATGCTGATGAGCATAACTATAGCCATAAATATAACACGAATCATTTTCCTGCAAAATGGAATATCATGGAAACACGTTTCGTAAAACTATAAACTGTATTGGTCTTTGTCGTTTTAGTAAAATTTGACCGAGGTTCGTCTGAATTATACTGGTCAAAATCCACAAACATCCATTTCCCAGGCGGGATTTCAACCCGCAGCTTTATAGACGCTAGTATAATGTATCAAACAACATGTTTGTCTCGTTCGGCATGTTTTTCGTCTCTGTAGCTTTGAAAGTAGCATTACAATCCAACAAAAATCGTGTCCGCTTGAGTTGTAATGCAGATTCCTGTAATACAAATAAATCGGCAGCTACATTTATACCGCACCCCAGGTGGTGGTGCTAAACGCTCAACATCTTGTAACAAACAAGCATGCAGTTGAAGACAATGAGTTGATATGTATAAACTAGGTGGGAAAACTGGCAACAACGCGCGACGTTAAAATGATATAAAATTGTACAGTATTATACGCGTGTGACGCCAAATGATGGCAAAGTTGAATGTATATTCACGTGCGCCAAAACGACAGTAATTTGAACGGAGGTCAAATTGATAGGAATTTAAACAATAAAATATTGTGCTTTTAATTGGAGTATATTCGTTGATTTTGTAAAATACATAACCGATAACCATGATATACACATAATGTAGTTAAGTCCCATTGCTGTGGAGAAAAATCAACTTTAAAACGGATGCCAAATGTTCGTCTTTTGAAAGGATGCCAAATTTTGATAGAAAGATATATATATATATATAACGTTTATTTGCCCTTAATATCTCCCCCCTTGGAAAAATTCATGGGAAAATTCAATCAGAGAACCAATTGAAACATCTTTCCAGTCGATGTTAGGTTTTAGCAGGGAACACTTTCATTTTAACAGTATCAGTGGAAATTGCAATTCACTAAAATGCCCTTTGTACACTGTTAATGTGTTCCAATTAACACTTCTGTAGCACTACATTTCAGAACTTTCAGAAAGGAATTATAAACATTTCTTCCCTCATGATTAGAATGTCAAAGTACGTGCACATGCAAATTTTGGCTATTCGAGAGCAATTGAATTTGAAGATGTCGATTATATCAAAATCAAATTTGGTCTGTGGAAAGTGATAGAGTGGAAATATCCTTATGTTATTAAATTGTTGAAAGGAATAGAAGGCAAATACACAGTATTGGGTACTGCGTGAAAGGCTCTACCTGTTGAAGGGTATGTTCTTCAAGGCCGCCATCTTGAAGTATGCCATATTGAATCCCGATTGCTCTTCTTAAATGGGAAGGGAGTCGTGTAATATGTTATTCAGGACTAGAAGTTCGCGAGAACTATGTTTGTGAAGTCACATTTTCCGTTAATGTATTATTGCAAGAGATATTCCACTTCTATATGGGTTTCTAAGCAATAGTCTGAAAACACCCATTCCGTTTTGAAATAACGAGTGAAATGCAAATGTATACGAGTGGTTCCTGGCTACAGTTCCATTTCGATATGGGTTTGTATTTATTTGGGATTCCTTTCTTCCCTTGTTTCAAAACGAAATGGTTGACTTCAGGTTATCGTATAAAAACCCGTAGAGAAGAGACATATACCCTTATTTCTCACAATAATACATTTACGGAAAACTGACTTCACAAACGTATTTCTCGTAAAATTCTGGCCCAAAATGACATATTATACGCCCTTTCCCATTTAAGAAAATCAATCGAGATACAAAACGGCCGACTTTAAGATGGCGGCGTGAATAACATACCCTCCAGCAAGTAGTGCCTTCCACCCAGTACCCATTACTGTGTATTTGCCTTCCATTTCCTTTAACAATTTAAGAACATACGAATATTTCCACACTTTTTTATCACTTTCCACAGACCGAATTTGATTTTTATATTGCCGATCTGGTAGCCATGTGGATTGGTACGCTAAGCCAGCGACTCGAAGGTCCGAATCCCGGATGGAGCATGGATGGGAATTTTAACTAGAATCGCATTTATAGTGACGGGTCGAAGTCAAAATTACAAAAACTGGCTCATACACATTTCTTTTACTTTTATACAAACGATATCTCACAAAGTATTGCGCTCGAGTGTCAAAATTTGGACGCGCACATACTTTGACACTCTAATCATAACGGAAGAAAAAATTTAGAATTCTTATCTGCCCCATCAGTAAGTTTACTTGTTAGCAAAACACGAGTTACAGGGCTTTAAAGTTCGTTCTGAACGCTTGAAGGTTAGGCATAACTTTTTACATATGAGTAGAAGGTATACATATCCCGTTTACTTTCATATGAAAGGTTTCAGTAAAGATAATTTGTGTTAAATTAGAGTGGTTGATGAAGTTGACGTTTTAATTAATTGCACTGATTCCTGCCAAATGCAAATATTATATTACAAGGTGACTCAACAGAAATTTTCCAACATGTTAACTTAATTTTCGTAACCTATTAATTTGCAGGAAGAACCCTGTCATACGTCACTATTAATTTCAAGGGAAATGTACTATTCCGGTAAACAATTGTATGTTTCCCATTGTTTACTGTGTAATGGCAAAAAGTTAAATTTTCTTAAATGACATACGTAGGTGAAGTTGCACATCCTGTAAATAGTCTTTCGATTCTGTTTACAAGAATCACATAATCGTTTACCAGTTTCTTTGAAGTCTTTGCGAGAAACGGGTAGAATTCTCAAATATTATAAACTTAAGGCCCACTTTTTCAAAATATTTCGAAATCTAATATCATTATCAAAATTTTAAGAAGATAGATCTCTAGTACTTACAAATTACTATGAAATACAATGGGGAGCGATCTCGAGATTTTGTCCATTGATGAGTGATACGTTGCTAGTTAAATAATGACGTCATGATCTTTGACAACGTATCACTTATCAATGGACAAGATATCGAGATCGCTGCCCATCGTATTTCATAGTAATTTGTAGGTACTAGAGATGTATCTTCTTAACATTTTGATAATGCGATTAGATTTTGAAATATTTTGAAAAAATGTTAAAAAGTGGGGGCGGGAGTAGCGAGGAACCTTAAACTTGATAGGTGAGATAGTAATAGCTTACACTATTTGCGCTCCAAGTGTCATCACAAGTAGAAAAGAAGTGCTTGAAAGATTGCTGTGATAAATTTAAACATGTTTCTCACACTTTGCGATCCAATGACAACAAATGATGAATGCCATTCGTCACCCTCATACAGAAGATATACTCTTTGAAGCATTGTTGTTTTCCATGGAAAATTCGGCTCGTCGTGAACTTGTAGTATATTGTTTACCTGTTGAACCTAGTGCAATGTAACATTTTGGAACTTTCGGAACATGAGCTACAAGGAGTCCATATTTTTGTTGGGACATCTAGTCTAAAGGTTCCATACTAAAATTAAATTTTGTCATCTTGCCAATAACACAAGACTGGCCAATGCAAAAACATTATTTATTAGATTTAACATAACGAACGTTAGGTAAGGCAAGGTCAGGACAAGGATACAAGCTATTTTAAACCCAAAAGATTTATTATTCACTTTCTTGTAGTGTTTCCAAATTATTTAGACGTATTTCTTGAGCGATTATTTTACCCATGGTTAACATACTCGATATCTACTAATATTGCACTCATAAATCATTGATTTAAAGTTTCTTTAAATATACATATTCTTCATAAAATTAAGCTCTCGTATATTCATCAATTACGACTTTAGAAATGACTCGATGGTGCAATGCATGTCATGTATGTACTACACATTAATAATTAAATTAATACAACCTTGCCAGTAAAACAGCGTATTTGCCTTCGTTACTTAAATGTATTATTAGCAACGAGAGTTATTTGGTAATAATACATTTGCTAATAAGAGCTTTGCTTTATTCATAAACAAACTTCAATCTATCTATCTATCAATCAATCAATCTATCTATCTATCTATCTCTCTCTCTCTCTCTCTCTCTATATATATATATATATATATTATACCACAGATTAAATTGGCTTCAATTCTTTTGTGGGCTGCACTAACAGCTTTTGGCGTCACGTCTGAAGGATGATGCCCTTTGACGATGATCACCTTTCTGTCAGTATGCCTAGTAAGTTAGTTGAAAACTTTCGTTTAAGTACCTTTCTGCCATTAGTCTAGTGAATTTCAAAGAAACTCTTGAAATCTGCAAGAAAAAAATAGTCGGCAGCGCTTCTAGCCAGGATGCTTCTCCTTCCCAACTTCCACACGGAATTGAACCGCATGGAGATCTGAAGTCTGTCGTGTCGGCATTTGTCACTAACATAAATTTCTATGCTATTCCGCAACGTGAACGTTTTAAAAATATATTTTTGGAGTGACTTTCAAATTAACAACAATTTGGTCACTTGTCACATTAAAATCATAGAGTTTAACTTAAGTCGGTCAGAGTTGCACTCACCCAAGCGTGTACTTAAGTCTGTTGCTGGAAGCCCTCAATACTATAACTTAAATAGGCCCCTACTACTTTTCGTACTTAAGTAAAACTCGACAAATGTGCATTTTCCGCTGCTAACTAAGTTTCACAACACTGCAATTCCGATCAAAAGTGATCGTTGCGCAAGCTCTGTGATAGTTAACAGTTGAGTTGCTGTTGGCGTGTTAATTCAGTAGCGAAATTCGTGGAAAGAATATAAAAAAAGGAATTACTCAAGTTCCCAACACGAATCATTTTTTACTTGCCGGTTGAACAAAATAACTGAGATAATAAATAATGTGTATAATCTGAACTGCGGTAAAATCAAAACTATTCTGCAAAATATGGAGAAAAAGAATATAATTAAATGGTCCAACTGGTTTGTTTTACAAAGTGGAATTCGAACCACTCCATTTATTTGGCCCCGGCGGGAATTGAATCGTGTCCATGTACAGAAAAACAGCTGATGTTGCTACTAATGTAGAAGAGTGCGTAGCTATGTACTATGGCTTTAGTAAACGCATGTATAAATACAAGAAGTTAAGTCGAATATGCTTTTAATTGATACTTCTTTCATAGTTTCATGCAGAATTGTCATGCACCTGTCCACTTGTTAATAGGCAAAAACCAAATCAAATAGCTTGGAATTAAATGGAAAATTATCTATAGTCTGATCAGAACATGTTTGAAATAGGACACATGATTTTTAATTATTTTTATATGTACAAGTTTACCACTCGTGAACCGTTGTTGTCAAATACATTTTAATTCCGGACTTTTATTTTTCAGTTGGGTGAGCAGCCACGAGTTGATTTCTAGGGAGTCCAGCATCTTCGGGGGAGAAGGGTCCGATGTCTGTCTGGGTGTGAAATTTGTGTAAAATCGATATACGTTTCCTAAAATTACACTAATTTTATACGTCCTTGTGGGTAATTTATATTTAAATACATAGGTTCTTGATTATTTCGCCAGACCGTAGCCTAGAAAGGGACCTAATATCTTCCTGGCTCCAAATAAAGAATAAATATTTAAATGTGTGAATAGGAAGTAAAATGATATTTCCTGACATGTGACTAGACTTAAATTTGCAAAATGGAAATACTGATTCGAAAGCATTTTGTCATGTATGTCGAGAAACAGTTTAAGTCCTCTACATAATTTAGTTATCCTATATTGTGTTCTCATGCACCCTTGTACATATCTTAATTTGCGCTCCATTTTTCTACGTTTTTAATGCTACAGACATTCTGAATTAGCGAAAGAATTTCATGGCATTTTCGCAAAAATGCTGAAAATATCTATGAAAGGGAGGAAGTTATTCTGAAGGAGTAAGATAGCAGATATTTTTAATCTGTATTGATATTGATTTACAAGCATTTGACCACATCCCATGGAGTCAAGAATAGTATTTGAAGCACACAACACATTTTAAATTAAGTCGTGTCAACACTTGTAAGACGTACAATATATTTAAAGACGGAAAAGCATGAGAGAAATCTGTTGAGTAGATCATAAAGGGAGACACAATCTTGAGCTTGTAGGCTCGAATCAATACACGCAGGCTGGCCAATAACACGTGGATGGGTTTGGTACATGCCAATCCACCCTGACTTTCTTCGAATAATTGAGGCATATATGGTTGAAGTCGTAACATAATTATCTTTTTTAGCAATTTACAATCTACATTTAATAGAGATATCAATCTTAAGTTATTAGTCTTTTTCGAATTGCCATTTTTTAAAATTAACAAACCTATAGTCTGAGTAATGTCTATAAAAACAATCGAGACTGTAAAAACTTATTTCACAGTGTCGTTAGCATTGAGATTAACACACATTTAAACCTTTGATAAAAGCACACTCCCAGGCCATCAACGCCTTTGGTAAGCATGCATACTCATCTTGCTCAAAGCCTGCTCAATTTCATTAACAGTAAAGGGTTGGGCTAAAGCGACTTTTATTAGTCAGTTAATAATGGACACTCTATATGGCTATCCAAAAAGGAATTACTTAGACTTCAAACAAAGGCTGTTCGTAAATCCCCACCTGTTTAAATTTGGATTTGCTAATACGATCACTATTCAGTTGAATGTGAATTCTTCTTACATTACTTTGAATTTGTTTTAATTGCGGTAAGTACTGACTATTACGTTCAACGAGCTCACTATATTGACCTAAAAGACCATAATAATGCATAAGGTCTAATGCAGTCTCAGTTTGTTGTTTACAAAAGAAAATCGTATCATATTTTACTTTAGTTTTGAAACTTATCCAGCACATCAAAAGATTAGTATTATATCGGTTCTGTGTTATATAGTAATTCCACATATTAACAATTGAATTTTCATAATCCGGTTTTGTTATACTAGAATCCTTACAACGACACACCGGAGAAACATGAAAATGAGTTTCAATTTCCTCTTTAATTTCATTGTTAAACATTTGTGATCAGAAAAAGATAACCACTCTAAATGGACACTCTGTATATTGTCCCGCAATTGTTCGTCGGCATGTATCACATCAATACGTGATGTACCTTGCGCGTAATAATATGTGGCTGCGATATCGGCTGGGTCCTGCTTCTCCCACACATCAATTAGTCGAAATTCCTGAACTATTCTTTTAAGAGTAGGACTAAGGTTTGAACCCGACATGCTATCCTTGATATGTCTCGTAGCATTCATATCTTCCATAATAATGACATTATAATTATGTAATTCCGCATTTATCGGACTAACTCCACTAACATATTACCGTTCGCTTATGCATCTACTTCCTAAAAAACATGGCGTTCAAAATAGGTGATAGGCTCTAGTACAGAAAGTACTTTCTATGACTCTATTGCATCATGTGAACCACGTTTCTTAAGGTAGGGATTAGGAGTCTACTGAATCGTTACAGGAGATGGGATGCTGCAGACGCAGATATTTTTGAATGGAGTGCGAATATTTTCTTCATTCCAAAACTTGATAGTAGTGTGAGACACTAAAATGGTCATTTATTTCGTAAAAATCTGATATTTCGATCCAGTCTCTGGAACTTAATCAGTTTTTCTTTTAATATTTGCCAACGATATTACCATATTTTTTTACAATATAATTAATTTATGAGGTTGTCCGAGAACTGCAGACACTACAGAAGTACTTTATATCTTAGGTCACTCATCTTCTGTTGGTAATTTTGCCATATGAGGCTTAACGTTCTCTGCTAAGAACAGGAAATCCTTCCTATAAACAACGGCTGCTTTTTCACAACACTAGGTGTATTTCGTTAATTGCTTCCAAGTGTGTCGCAGCACTACTTTGCTAGGAGGAAAGACACTGGATTACATCCTATAGAATTGCTATGACATCTTCCCATACAATACTGACCATATTTATTTTAACCCCCACTCGCTCTTTTAAGTTAATTGATTACCTGGGAGTCTATGGTTCACTCCCCACGTTCTTTTCACATTTTAACACACTCATGTTGCTTTCTTCCATACTCCTCACCTGTCTTTTTATGCTCTCGGTTGTAGAAGAAACGTAAATTTCAGAATAAAGCTGTTTAACGACCAATCCAAGATTTCCCTATGTGGCAGTCTGACGCTAGAAAGCTAAATATTATAAAAATCAAGGACTGTTAACTAGTTCCTGTTATTATTACATTGCCAGAATATTTGCATTCTACTAAATTCAAGATCTCGGCTTTCAACTCATATTTAATTTCGTACAAATCAAGAAAAATCTGCGTTCCGGGTGTGACCCAGACGGGCACTAAACCACAGATATAATTCGTCAAGAACAAAACTCTGTGAATATATAGACTTTTATCAATCAAACGTTTTGGAGTAAAGAGGACATTGCAAGCTTTCATATGATGTACATATTTTTCTAAAGCGTGTTTATATTTTACTCTAGGGAATTTTAAAAAAGTTTTGGGTGTGATCATTCAAAGTTTCGGGTGTGACCTCTGTGAATACCTTACACGTTAACTCTGTTTATTACAAACGTTAGTAAGAAAGCAATTATAAAACAGTGTAAAGAAAGTAGTACATATAATATTTAAACAAGAAAAATATGTAAATTCTAAAAGGTAACGAATTTATCATCTTAAATTTAACTCTAAGTTTATCAGTTTATTTATAGAAAAATGACTTCCTGCGCGGAAAACCATTAACATTTTCGACACATTCTTTTGGGCGAAAAGCGTTCCGTATTTTCGCCATTAGTAAAGAACGAAAGTATTTACTATTGTTATTGTATCATCCATCTTTCTTTACTAGTTTGTTATACATCGTTCATGGAATCAACAGGGACGTAGCAACCGAGCTGTTATAATACATATTTGTAACTTAGCGTGTACAAATGATTGGATATTTTTAGCAACAAGCTTGGACAGATAGATTCTACAACAAAAACAGGTATTAGCAGAATGTAGATGACAAATAGCAAGAATCATGTATGTGACAGAAAACATGATTAGTCCAAGCTGTGGGAAAGATATTAAGCGTACTAGCGTACAACTACTTCAATGAATAATAATGTACGAGTATATGCTGTCAAGTATTTACTTTCATTTCATATTCGGCTGTACTTTAGATATACAAAAGTATATTTAGTTTTCTTAGACATAAGAACCAGACTGCTTACCTACAACAACAGCACAGCATGACTAAATACTAAACTGGTCGTGTACTGTGATTTTAAATCGTTAATTGATCACACAGGTTAAGTATGACAGTAGGTTCACGAAAATGACAGCATCAGTGTTAGTATTTTAAAGCAATATTTTACACAGAAACTTCCTCCTACTCTGTGTAAGCCTTGCATTTCAATTTGCGAGGAGAAATTATTATTCTAATTTCATTCAAAGAGACCTCCCACTCTGTATTGCTAGCTGTATATTTCGAATTATATCCTCCAAAAGGCTCAAGAAATATCACTTTAAACATCTTAGTTCTAGAGACGCCGAACTGGCAAACGCAAATATATTTATTCTTCGTGTTAGTTTTGTCACTAATCAATTCTACCAGCACGGATACACCTGCCAGCAAATCTTCTTCACTTATTTCAGTATCTGAAGGAATGGAATCCGCCATCTCCCCTGAATCGTTACACTGAATATCATAGAGTCAGCGCTGACCCCAGACGTTAAAACTTTATTTTAAAATGAATATTTGGATTTTTTATTATAACATTTAGCTGCATGTATGAAAAAAATATAAATTCGTTTAGATATACTTTTCATTGTATAAGTGAGACACATATAAGACCGAGTATTGTCAAATATAAGACTTTATTACTTTCTGCAAATTAAGCTTCAGTACCTATCAGGAAAACGTTTAGAATTGATACAACCAACCGTACAGCTGTGTATTATTGGCTATTGGAATGGTCAAATGTTGTCCCTGAATATTTCCTTATTCCATTAACAGACTAATGCACATAGCACAAGTAGATATGCAAAGGAATATAGTCAGTTGTTATTTATATTAGAAGATGAGTAATGAGTATAATTTCTTATAAATAAACCTCGCCAATTCTTTCCAGGTCCAAAGGTGAAGAGAAAATGTCTATAAATAATCAGCTTTAGATCCAAATTCAATACTGATGTAAGCTAAATTCCAGCTGGACGATGAATTCCCTAAATTTGAAAGAAGTATTTACGAACAGATTACTAATTCTATTTCTTGTCATTATTACTTCAAATTATTCTGTACTTCAAGGCTATTATTTGTGTCACACGTATTTAGACAAGTATTGTGACTGTAAAATGAAAATTTTTAAAATGCTATTAATCAAAAAGAGTAATTAATTATATAAAAATATATATTCCAGTCTCAATATATTTGTAGAAAAATATTCCAGTCTCTGCAACAAAATAAAAAAATTATTTAATATGAATTGTAGTTTTATTTAGACATCATTTACATTTTTATGTAAAAAAATATCCGTGATAATAAATGCCTCATTTTGGCTATAACTATATGTTTCTCGCTTTAAGCTCTTAAACAGGAAACGTTTATGCAATATTTCAAGTTGAATGGTGGGACTTGTGGCTAACGTTCTGCAATCCAACTTTTGTGGAAACATGATCGTCGTGGTGATGATTTCTTTAATGTTGATTTATATCGCATGTTAGTCTCTGCATTTGCATGTTGCTCGAATTCCGACTTGTGCGTGGTTCTGTTCCCACATTGAAAGGAGCTCCGCACCCGATAGGGAAGATAATCACAAGTGAATGTTCCAACTTAATACAGAATAATGTAGGTAAAATACAATGCGGAAAAGAGTATTGTACACATTACACTTTAAAGGTACACTTCTTATTTATATGAATTGCGAAATGGTCGTAATTCTGTGGGGAACAAGTAATTACATGTGTTCCACAAGTATCGAGAATTTAAGATGTCTTTCTGAAGGGTAGATGAAATAATGGTCTTTAAGGAACTGTTAGCTCAGGCCGAGATGGGATAGGTAACCGCGAATCACCAAGACTTAATTCAAGGTTTAACCCCCTGAAAAGCATAAACTATTTATTATGTTTTCACTAATGTTATAATATGTATTATTATTATTATTATTATTATTATTCCCTTTTATTTGAATGATTCCATACAAATTTAAAACTATAGTTTTTAAAAATTGCAAGAAAAATGAGATTACAAGTACATGAAATCATTAATATGATATATCTATACAAAACGTTACGTAAAATTGAAAGCTACAAATTGACATGAAAATACTTTGTACCAAGTTTAAACTTATTCACAGCAATTTGGATACAAGTATTACTAATGAAAAATAGTGCTGCGTTTCACTTACAAACCTAGTTATATCGAGGTTATATATGAAACTTCTATTCTGAGCCTTGACTCTATGCTTTTCTGTTTCTATACCTACTTTCAAGATACGCGTCAGCAGAGAATGGTTTTTAACATAAGTATGTTGTTAGGCAAGGCATCGATTCCTTCGATATTTCCAGATAATCATCTTGTAGATGAGCCCAATACTTTGAAAGGAACTGTTCCTTGAACTGCAGTTTCAGAGCACAATCCAAGAATTTCTTACGAGTGTCTTGCTCTGCTGTTTTGAAACTCTCTAGGTCATATACACTAACTGAAAATGGGTCTCTAATCCAGTTTTTCTTGAATTAAGAATTGTAAAATATTCACGAAAGCTATATTTCAATTCTTTCAAATGCCATGAGATAGGCGATGTTCCTCCTCAGACAATCCTAGTCAACGGAAACAAATGAATTTACGAGGTTTTAGAATATCTCTTAGTTTTAGTTCGATAGGCAATAATGCCACAATTCCAGCTCGTTTATCGTTGCTTCGATCTTTTCTTCAGCTACAGGCACAGTAGCCCTTTCTACTGGAAGATTTAAGTATATGGGTGAAGATATCTGACAGATGCTAATTTTACTAAGAACAAAAACCTGTCAAAATATAGCTGATGTTAAATCGCTTCTTCATGAAGAAACGTTTTAACTTGCCCCTAAATTGTCCCAAAAGAAACAAAATTTTAGCTCGTAATAGCCAACGAACTTTGCAGTGTAGCAAATGTGGATGATATTTGTTCACCTTATCTTTTCAAGTGCTGTTCACAAACTTTTGTATTTGGTGGATTTATCTTCATAAATTTGATAATTTCGATTCATTCATTTTAGGTCTGCTTTAATTTCTCTGGTATTTAATTAGCAAATAGTACTTCTCTATGTATGCAACAATGCTAGTAATACACCCAGAGTATGATTTCCTTGCATTAAGGTGAATGCGTTGGCATTTCTCCTATCCTTTAACATGTGTTTCTTATTTTTTTAAATATATCAACAATGACTGGACAGAAAAAAATGCAATTTGGCAGTGAGGAGTGTCATTTCAAAACGAAAGGTGGTTCCACCTTTTTCTTTGTTACTAAATTCGAAGATAAGATAATATCATTTCTGCTAAAACCAAATCATTGCCTCTTTCTTCTCAGTACCTGTGACAAAAATGAAATAAAGAAGAAGTCCTGCTACTCTCTTAATTCAGACTCCTATTCACTCTGAGCTCTGAATCCAAAACGTGATCTTCAGTACAAAATGATTTGTCACACGTATGAAAATCCTACTTTAGATACATGCATATGTATATCTACGAATGCATATGTATATATGTATGATTAAATGATATCGTCTTGGAGAATGCTTCAAACCAGGAAAGAAGTGACTGAGTGTAGGAGCTAGCTTGTTTACAACACCCACTGTCATTCCTATGTGCGCACTCAAAAGCTGGGAAGCACTCACGTTTCATTTTTTTCAACTCATTTTGTTTTGGGAATTGCTTCTTCCTTCACCATACTAGAAGTCAAGAAAAGGAAGAATGTTGTTGTTTTTTAGTACCAGTCTTGTACAGGTGTATTATAAATCTGAGCCAAACTGTCATAGACTTCCTCCATTTCCATTTTGAGTCCTCAAGAAAAGACAATGACAATCAGAATAATGTCGTTTACTGCTGCAACCGATACATTTATGGAAGTCACAGATAGGATAGAAAATCAAGTTTGTGTGTGGGTGAAACAATATGAATATTCCAGTAACAAGGGATGAAAAGACGTAATGTTTTATTCTTACTAGCGTCCGAAGAAAATATATCGCTCCCATTATAAACTTCAGAAATATTGGAAGAAACGAAGAGAAAAAAGAACTATCTCCTTACAGATCAAGTGTGGAATCCAAGGCAGTAAGTACCGTGCTCCTCCCGGCCCCGGAATTATACATTATGTATGTGAGACAATTTAAAAATTGTAATTTGCTTATGACCTTTAGGTATCTCTGGCTTATGCTGCTCGAGAATGGAGGAGGTAGGGACCAGGCCCTTACTAAGGGTATCATTCCTGCATTTACTCGGTGAAACTGATGGATACCATTAAAAACCTCAGTCAGGGTGACCGGTACAATACTAGATCTTCCAGAGTTAGATGTACGTAGTGAAAACTAGCTTGATCTTGCCCAGGATAGAATCCAATGAAGAACAATTGTTATCACGACAGAGCCGGGAATCGAACCCAGTAGCCCACGATCACCAATCAGCGACGGTAATCACCATACCAAGGGGGTGGTGCCAGAAGTTTGCCGCTGTAATTCTAAAATACCATGCTAGCGGTCACCGTCGCTTACTGCTGATCGTGGGATGGGGTCCCGGAATCGATCTCCCGGATTTGACAAGTGACTTTTTTTTAAAAACGAGAGCATCTGGAATGGTGCCTATCCAGCATCGTGATGCAACTGAGGAGCTGCTGTGAATAAAAGACAGTGGTGATCACATTTGAGAGCCTCGGCTCTCATCTCCCAACACGTATCAGCAGTAGACCAACTCCTCCCTCCGGGAGAGGTCTCATCCGGTAGTGGATTGAATATGGCTGTGAATTATATAAGGTAACCCAAAATAAGCATAAATGTGAGGCTTAAATAACATTACGTGTTACACAGGTTGAAAATAAACTTGTCTGAGTTTTAACAAACAATCAGCTACTACTTACTACTTATGTCATTGATGACATTATAACAATTCAGAAACACATCTGAAGGAAATAAGTCACCGTAACGAAATCAAGATCCCGTTACACTTCCAAAGAACATATACCAGTTATTGAGATAATTCTAAGATAAGAAAATGAAGGAATAGTAATTTAAAATACATAAGACTACAAATAAAGGAAGAAAATAAATTACCACAATTAATTTATGTTTGTTTTTGTCCAAAATGGGATAAATGTACTAACAAAGCTATCACCACATCCGGAATGATGGAACAAATTTTCAATAAAAATTATGAAGATGCTACTCTACTCTTTCTTGCTTACAAATTCGTCGATCAAATTTATTTGTCGCTCTGAATATGTTTTGTAACAGCAATTTTCTGGCATTCTCGAATAGGAAGGCGGCGAACAAACCGGGGGATCGACTATTCCTGGAAGCAAATCTCAATAAAATATAGATAATGTAGGACATAAATTCCCTGTCTTCCGTAATTATAACCACTTTTATATCATTTTGGTAAATAAACAACAAGATCGCATCTTTCCAAATTGCATCATTGTAATTGTGTCTGAATTTGATAAAAGTATTCACTATTTCGTGGTAGGGAATAATTGCCACTTTTGTCCCTTGATAATGGAAAACTAGTGACAGTTTCGCAGGCTTCTTCCACAGTTCGACAGTGGCAAGCGGGATATGGACATTTAATTTCTATCAAATATGTTTCATCTTCATCCTGCACTATATCAAATATGTTTCATCTTCATCCTGATTTCAGGAACGTCCGGTGCACCATAATCTAAATCTCTGGTTTGCTTACATTTACCCAATGTATGTTGCTCACCCTTTTCATACTCTCAAACGTTTCTTTGTTTCTTGACTTGTATTTTTTATCAATAATAATATCTTGCTTCTCTTCAGAATTAGTTTTGTCACACTGGGGGCATTGGGTTTCTTTTGTACTTCTTGATACAGCTTACTTTGCCAATGATTTCCCGGAGAAATTTGTGATAAAACCGCAGCAACAACTCTTCTTTCATATTCTTTGCCTCGAGAGTAATCTATCCGCTTTCCTTCTGTGAATTTCGTTATATTTGACATAAAACTTTCAGCTGCGTTAGTGGTCTGGAGTGCCTCTATGAAGTGTGCCAGTACCTAATGAACACGTATATCAAATTTAGTGTAAATCACTGCACACGTGTAGATTTTTATTAATAAAGGCATTTATGTAAGTCGAAGTTTGAAATAGGCTCTCAACACTGACAACTTTAGTGCTTGGGATCGGGGACACCCAAAACGTTCTTCTATTGCGTCAAATCAAGTTTAAGCTAAGTTTGAGGTAGATACGGCATGGTATTTTTTTTTATATAATTGGGAACACTGAGAACTGGGCAAACCGAAATATCTCACATATACAAAAATATTTGTAATCTAGGGTTTATTTTATGTTGTATTTGTTCTTAATTACCTATATAAAAGTATTTTTTGCTTTAAGAGACGTTAGCAGTATTGCAAATTGCTGCCTTGAAACAAAAACGAAATTTAGAAAAAAAGAAGGCTCATGATTTTTTTCTAAAAGAAACGGAAGTTTTAGTAAAGAAATATTTATATTTACAATACTAATTCTAAGTAACATTTTTTCTTCAAAATTTGAATCGATGTGAGAATTGATCGATTTTGAGTCAAGACTTCTCTTCAAAACCCAAACCTGAATTGCAATATTTCAATTAAATTAGTTCAAAAGATTCTTTCTGAATAGCCAGTCAACTTCCAGACTTCACTGAAGACCTCATTTTCTACAAACGGTACAATGCCCATGAATTTCCGACTTACCATTTACAAGTTGCATGTCTAGAATATAAATGTTGGAATGACCCCATCTTGCAATATCAAATGTCTTAACGGTATCGGCTACTTTCGCCTCTCGGTTCTAGGGGTGTTCGAATGTGCGATGTCAATTCTGGGATTTGGAATTTCTTCCATTACGGTGTTCCGAAATTCAGGAATTCCGACTGGCAAGTCTGGTATCACCACTCCGACGGACGGAGATGTTGTCTACGGACGGATAGACGGAGATGACCTATGGAGCTTTGAGTTGTTATTCTAGTTGAGTTTGAGTTGTTATGTCTTTAGGCATCTCAGCCTCCGTCCGTCCGATTGTCCGCAACTTTTAACTGAGAAAGTACAACTGCTACGAAGATGTTTGAGGTGCTGCTTAAAAGGATGGTACAATCGATGGGCTAGATCCTACGTAGGTATCCCACGAAATAAATTTCTTACCAAAATAATCTTCTTTCATGTAAATGATGTAATGATGTCAAGATTTCAAACCAGAGTTTGTACAGTACGGAAAAGTAACTGATACATACATGGTAATATCAAGGTAGTAAGGATAGTCCAGTTATGAAGAAGGGAACACAGCACTCTTTGTTCATGTTCACGGTTTTTTCATGTATGTTATTTGTGAAAATATCAAATATTCTTCTTCATAATAAGCTTCACAGTAACTTTGTGAAAAGAATCTATCTGCACGTAGTGACGTATATGAACACAAGCCTAGGACTTAGGGAATATAGCAGAATAAAAGTTTTCTTGTCTGACTGTGCCTACTTGATGCAAGGTATTTGATTTGCATTTTCCATCATGTTTAGGCCTATACAATTACCATACTCTTACTGCGGTCTCACTACGTACGCAAATATCGAATTGCGAAGATTAGCAAGGGCTCAAAGTATTTTAACCGCAGTTTAAATCATAGTCGAGGGTGAGGGGACGATTTTTATCCCTTCCTCGGACATGGCTTTAGACTTACGTATGTGAAAGTGCTGTAGATAAAGAACATCTAATATTTCCTCATACCCTTTTTTCACATGTACTCATCAATATTATTTATAGATGAAGTCCTCTCTCTC
>JAGDQP010027359.1:0-25070 GCA_022664845.1 Lepisma saccharinum
CCAGGATTGACGGCCAGGAAGGTTTTGCTGTGTGTTTGGTGGGATTGGCAGGGAATTATCTACTATGAGCTGCTCCCCTACGGCCAAACCCTTAACTCGGAACTATACTGTCAACAATTGGACCGTCTGAAGGCAGCAATCGCCCAGAAGCGCCCAGCTTTGGCCAATAGGAGAGGCATTGTGTTCCACCAGGACAACGCCAGGCCACACACATCGATAGTGACTCGCCAGAAGCTTCGGGAGCTACCTTATAGTCCGGACCTGGCACCGAGTGATTACCATCTGTTCCTGTCCATGGCGAACACGTTTGCTGGTGAAAAATTCGCTTCAAGAGAGGCTTGTGAAAATCGACTGTCTCAATTTTTTGCCAATGGGGAAAAGGGCTTCTATGAGAGAGGCATCATGATAATACCTTCCAAATGGCAACACGTTATCGAACAAAACGGCGCATATGTGACCTAAATCGGATCATTCTAACTATGGTAAGTCAAGCCTTCAATGTCATGCAAAAATAATGGATTACTTTTTACTACACCAGATAGATACATTTATATTATTTCACTTTTCTCCCTAGTGCTTTGATGACGCATCACGATTTTTTTTTTTTTTTACATATGAAAATAGATGTAATGAGTTTTCAAAGAAAACAGATAATTGCAATCCATGATGGGGTTCTGGAGTATAAAGATTTTAAGTTTACAAATTGGCGTTTTAGGTGTTTATTTATTTATTATTACTTTTTTGCAACAATTTACTTTCGTAAATTTTCTGACAGCTAAGTCATAATAATGTTATGTATTGTTCCTGGTTGATCATTTCAAGACAATCTTAATGAAGAAGAATTTTATTTCTAGCATAAATAGGAACCGAGATATGACGTTTTTCGTATTTTAAAACAATGCGAAAATTGTGTGTCCCTACTATAACTGATTATTATTCTGTTTTTGAAATGCAATTACTTTGGAACCGCTGGTGCAATTGCAATAAAATTTACAGGTTTGAAATCAGCACAAAAAGTTCTAGAACACTACCATATTTCATCCAAATCGGAGATATTGGGTTGAAAGCCTTGGTTGAACTGACGTGGAATGACCCTGTTATAATAAAGTTGACCGAAAGTTAAAAATGTATTACTTTTCGCAATCTATCTATGTACATTTGTCCCAAAGATTTGCACCTATTAAACTCATGTAACTTATAATATTGACTGCCATTTAAGCCTAGGCCACTCAACACATCAGTAGAAATTGCTTTATATAAAAATTTACTAGAATTAAACCAAGCATTTACTGCAACTGAGACTTTGAGTGAATGTTTGCCATAGGACACAACAAAAATTAAAAATTTTTGAAGATTGCTTTTTTGAGAAAATTGGGGTCAAATTTGACCTGTCTACATTTTTTAATTTTAAATTGTGCAGTTATTTTTTTATGATAGAGCTATGAAACAAAAGTTACACAATTCATTACAAAAATATCTTTTTGATTAAAAAAACCGCATCAAAATATTCCTATTACTTGCTGAGATATTAACTATTTTCGTTTTCCACTGCTTAGAAAACGGATGACCTTGAAAGAAACTTCGAGGTGCCATTAATCTGGACATTTTTTTTTTCTGACAGAAACATAAAAATACGGCTCTAATTATTTTGATATATAGAATGATATATCCAAATTTCAGGAAAATCTGTGAACATGACCTGTACAGCCTTGCATGAATCTCTATGGATTGGCTCCTCCTATTCTGCCTATTTGAATGTATATTGCCTATAAATGCCTATTTTAATTAAATCTGAAATAACTTGCTACAAATAGCTCCTGTTCCATTTCTTTTCAACCGCTAGAGACAATTTCTGCGTGATGTGCAGAAACTTTGTTGTGTTCAAGGTGTTCATCTAGTTTTTGCCAAATTATTTGAGAAAGTTTTACAAGTTCAGTTGCATTTTTTGACTTTATTCGAAATTTCTAGTGCCTGTTTTTGTGATATTAGTGCCTATTTGCACGGTTTTTAGTGCGTAAACATCCGGGCTCTAGTTATGAAATACATTATAACCCATTTAGGTAGATTAACCTATTTAGATATATGGCTCTGCGCCCAAACGTCCTGCTCCGAATATTCTGGACTGTAGGTAGGTCTGTATGGAATAACGCTATTATTATAATTATGTGGCCTAGTGGTTGGATATATTAAATTTACGTAGGAAGTTCGAAAATAAAAGAGAA
The DNA here is from genome assembly GCA_022664845.1 of Lepisma saccharinum. Lineage (NCBI taxonomy): Eukaryota > Metazoa > Arthropoda > Insecta > Zygentoma > Lepismatidae > Lepisma > Lepisma saccharinum. The sequence continues at coordinate 2,223 of JAGDQP010027359.1, forward strand.
TACTAACCTACTTTACTATTAACTTCAAATGATGATTTGTGTATTTTGGTGTCAGAATTTCTGTGTAAATGTTAACGTAGGAACGAATAAATTTGGAATTCTAATGAGTTAAAAAGAAAGTAAATAGTTAATATTTCTTTAACAGGTACAGAGATGATGATGGCGAGTGCGAAGAGTCTACGTTTTCAAGGCAACTGAAGGAAGAGTTCATAAGTACTAAAGCAGGTAAATATCAGTTTAAATTCGATGTGGCCTTTGAAAAAGTTTCCGAAAAAAAAAACTTTTTTTTTTGGTGTGAGTTTTCCTGATTAAAGTTGTTGTACAGTTGACTGTTAAGTGCACATGACGAATTAGCTAGGTTGACTAGGCTTGCGCTGAAGACGAAGAAAATTTTAGTAATTTATAGTTGTTTTCAATGAGATTTCAGTCCATTAGCTCTTATTTGATTTTTTTAAAAATGGGAAACACCTACCCGAACAAGTTTTTAAAAGCAGCTGATCCAGCCGAGCTTCTCCAGGTGTTTGGAGGATATATCGTAATTTAATCCAGTATTGGCGTCTTATTTACCATAGGCTTCCTGTCCACTACTCTCGCAAAGTTCATTTCATATTTGTCCCCTTTAAATAAGTGATTTTATTCGTCACTTTAAAATCAAGGTGTCCTGGGATTGAGCCCCCGCACAGTGGTCCCAAAATCCTGAAAACGCAACCGGAAATATTTTACAGCTAGTTTCTTTGTAGTATTTCGAACTTGTTTGATTCGGTACGTTTACTGTGGCAGAAAACACAAAAATTACACAGAGAAAATCCAAATCCAAAATTGTTTGTGTAAAAAAAAAAAAAAAAAAAAAAAGCCAGAATTTGTTTTCATACCTGTTACAATTACTGACTGTCATCGATGTCAAGTACAGGGTTAGAGGATCCAGAGGAGAATTTCAGGGCTTATATGGTCAATATCCTCCGGAGGAAGACTTCGTGTCTTTGATTTCATTTCGAGTTGATGAGGAAGTCAAGGAGTTGGATGTCTTTAGTAGACGAAGTATGATGTCCATGTTTGTTGCACACCTCTCTGCACACACTGAAATGTTTGCCTGCAGCTTCTTACTCCTCCTTTGACATCTGTCCACCATATTCGTTAACTTCGAGAAACTTCTGTGGGTTTCTGTCAGCATTGTCCAGTTGGCAAAATAGTTCGCTACAAAACTGGGAGACACTCTTCCCTTGAACTTCGCCTTTTTCCTGGGAATCTTCTGTCCTGTTTCGTTTATTAACTGCTTCTTGCTCCTTTCTTCCACGTGAGTGCTGTAATATTCTGTATAACTAGTGTCGTCGCCGTCGGAATTCTATATTCAACATGCAAATAAGGCTATGGCAAGGGATATAAAATCGTAGGACAATCCAAGTTGAATCATTTGTTTTAAGAATATTTATTCCTTCCTCCACAAAAAAAAAAAAAAAAGAAAGAAAACCTTATTTTTACCTTCATAGGCATTTTCCAGCTGTTCCCATTTACCTAAAATCGCATTTTAGCGATCTGTTATTTTCTACTTCATTTTCCACAGAGTGGTACTTTTTAGGCTGCAATTTTTCTTTTAGAGGATGAGTATGGAACAATCAAATAATATTTTAACGTAGATCTTACCATCAGGAAACATCGAGAAAATTCTGTAGCTCTGTGCAATCATGCTATCAGTGATTATGTACGTCAATGTATAAAAACAACCATAGGACTATATACTATATTTATTGATGCTTTTTACAATAGTAAGGATATAAATAAAATCATATCAAGCATTACTTGTCACCGACGAGGACCCTATATTGTACTGAGGTATTGGGTTTGTTTCCCCTATATCACTGAGGACAATAGTACATTCTCAAACTGCCGCTGTAGACTGGCGACACCGACTGAAGACGATGGATTATCTATTCATAACTTCTGTTTGATTATCGCCAGACATAGTAGAAGAAATGCATAGCAGTTAAACACAACTTTTAGCACTTTCGTAATTAATATTTTTGGTCGGGTTTTCAGGCTATTCGGACCACTGTGCCGCGGTGGAAACACATTGAAAGCAATTTTTCAGAATCCAGTTAATACTATAAGTCCTGTCTACAGTTCGTATCTGTTTTTGTTCACTGTTGGCAACGCGTAACATCGCGTATTTAATTAAAGAAATATAGATACAAATCATATAGACTCAGATCGAACATAATCATACAAAAAGATAAATTTTAAATCTGGGTAACAACGGGAAGTAATAATAGCGTCACAGTCATATCAAGTCGTTGTTGCGAGTTCCTTGTGTCATTCATAACCTTGTCAGTTCACCATTACTTCCCGTAATTCTCCACGCTTGCCTAATTTATAACAATTTCGAAACCTTATTGTAGTACTGTAAAAGTGCAGTATGCTTGCTTGACTTGAAATACGAGACCAGAGTTAACATAATATGTCAAGGTATTGATGTTGGGGGTTTTAGTTAAAAATAAGTATACTCTTTCTAATGGAGTCGCCGTAGGTCAGGCTGTAGCGCGTCTGACTATGAATCGGGTATCTCGGATTCAAATCCCGATCAGGACACCGGAGATGTTTTTTTGCTTGAGTGCTCCCATGCCTGGCGTTCTGAGGTACACTTAGCGGCTATGAAATTGAGTACCTCCTTGGGACTTCCGGGCACCTTAAGAGGTAAACGCTCTCGAGTGTAAGACTGACAACCCTATCTCACTTCGTGCCGTAGGAGTGACATCCCCCATGCGTCATGGTGCGTGTCAGAGTTGCCTACTGATTAATTGCACGCTCAGGAGAAATGTAACAGCTGTTTTCTGACAATGATGTTTTCGTATATTCACCACATTTTTTAACTCTAGGTCACATATGATTAAAAGTGAGTTTATGAGACCTGGTTGTCTTTATTCTTTTTATGTCCGCATTTTAAACTCACTTTGTGCTTGTTTGCTTTCTAGGTATCTTAGAAGATCTTGAAGACATTCGAAGGGAACAACTTATGAAATTAAACACTAAGAAGAAAGTGAAGAAGTAGTTGGTATATACAAACTCAGGTATTATTACTTCGCATGCAAGTGCAACTTTTGTACATTTTGTATGTTTTGTAAGAAATACTTGTACATTTTTACAGTTTAATTGCTAGATTGTTCCGTATTTTTTTATGTCAAGTTACTTTTAGTGTACGATAGATTTTGTTTTTTTCCAGTAAAGAAATCAATATAACAAGTAATGAGAAAAATAAAAACTTTATCATGAAGGATATACGTTATCTGTTCTATTTTGTTTTTTTAAAATAATATTTTTGTTTTCTTTTTGAAGCAGTGTTAATTCCCCGTACGTACGTACGTACGTCACTTGTTCGGGCGCCAATATTTGTATTGCCTAATTTATGTAAATTCATATTTTTTACTGTTTTATTTGAGTCCCAGATTCTCCATATACAACAAACCTTTTTTTTTATGTATGCTGGGTATAAATCGTTAATTTATTCATATGTGTAAGTGTAAAAACAGGTCTCTAGGAATTATAATAGTAAAGCTAAAAAGAAAGGTCATTGTTTAGATTTAACTTAAATTAATAGAACCAAGTGGTGAGGTATAAAATTTGTAGGCTAGCCACAGGCGTATTTGGTTGCTTATTGTGGTAACGGGCGGAAGCACCAGAACTGATTTGTCTAAGACTTGTTAGATTATATCAGAACGCCGTTTCTCTATCTTGAACGGTTTTCCGGGAACTTAAATCTTTGACAGCCGCTTACATGTAATTTAGAATTTGCTCTACTGTAAAAGAGGGAACGTGGCGCTTATATCCCTTTGCCAGATTATCAACTTCCTTTTATCTTGTTGAGTGAACGGTAAATACTGTGTTTTATCACTTTCAAATGGATACATGCTAATGAAACATTGTTTAAACTAGGTCACCGTGTACAACCATAGCCAAATTCATAGTCAAGGTCAACAAAAAGGTCTTTAAATTTTCCTTTGTGAAGTATGTTTTCTGTCTTACAACATAATATTAACTTCCTACAATCCAGAAAATTACGGAGTCACAGAAGCTACCGTATTTACTCGAATGTAAGCGCCCGTTAATAAAAAAAAGATAGGTCGGTTTTGAGAATCCGTTTATTTTACGAATAAAATCACATGAGCACTACAGAAAATCCACCCACAGCTGGTCATGGGCTGCAAAACCAGTGACTTGATAGAAGTATCTATCCAGACAGAGTTAGTACCTCTATACATTCTGTATATTTCTATGTTAGGCGAGATTTGTAGTCCTGGCCTTCCAGTCTATTTCTACCATTTGTCCGAAAACGTATTATGCGATTAAAAGCGCCCCTCAAGAATTTTAGGCCTACATTTTGAAGAAAAGGGGGGCGCTTATATTCGAGTAAATACAGTATATGTCAGTAAGGAAAAGTTCAAGGAAAGATATTGAGATTTTAAAATAAAGAGAAAATCAAAATTATTTTATTTTGTGAAGGGCTAGAGCCGTAACAAACAAAAACAGAAAGGGTTGTAATGTTTCTATGCTCCAGCTTTCCGTTGTAATCAGCAATTTCATTAAGAAGGTTCTGAAGAGGATCGAAAGATTTTACTCACGTAAATTCGGTAGACATCCTAGTTCATTTTAGGTAATGGTCAGTGGTATGTATATGGTATGGTAAGCACATTTTGTCTCTTATACAAAGCTATACCCACAAACTTTACAATATTTTTAAAAAATGCTTTTATTCCTGACCGTTTATTACTTTGTTTATGACTGCCAAGAAAGCTCTAATAATGAGTGTGTCATTATATTTTTCTGTTTTGAGCTTTACAAAAATTTGTAGTGCTGTGTTAATTTGGCTCACACATAACACATTGAAAAAGAAAAAAAAAGTATTGTTCCACTTCATTAAAATATATCGTATTTAGTTCATTGTTGCTGTACTTGAGATTTTGGTATTCCATTCCTAAGAAATTTGTAAAAGATTAGTTGTGAATTTACCTGGTAGTAAATGCTTTTCCACCTCAGGAGTATCTTTAGTAATTTTTCAATTTTAAAAATAGATTTATTTGTTAAAATTAAACATTAGAGCTGTAAAAGTGTTGGTAAATGCAAGGAGTAGAGTGCATTATTAATTTCGAACACAAAATAGAATATATTGTTGAAAAGAGAACGATCTGTTTCAGTGGAACTTTTCTCTCGTTGGGAAATTAATTTTCCATCATAAGACAAAAAGCAGTACAAGTAACTTACATAGTTTCAAAATGGTATTTTTGTAAAGGGAAACAATATCATGATTTTAATGTGCGAATTTTTGTCCAGGTCTAAAGTTAACAAACCGGATAAATGTACATTTTGTGTTAGATGTTAATTTCCTTTATACAAAGAGTTTGTATAGTGTAACCCGGTTATAACGACACCTCGCCTATAGCATCAGGTATTCTGTGGTACCAACATATTCCTCATAACGGCATAAACCTCGGTTACGACGACAAATTTTTTTAAGTCTCGTAGATGTCGTTATAATCGAGTTCTACTGGATATGGTAACTGTTGGAAAATGCACTGAGAAATTGATAGCTGCTGTGTACGGGACTCGAACCGGGATCTCCGATTTGCCGCCGGGTATTCTGCCATTAATATTAAGACAAAGCTAGCATCACTGACGGAGAAAGAAAATTAATTGTTGGAATTATTCTATATTTTTTCTTTATTCGTATAATTTTGATATTGGTAGTCATATAGATGCAACATTACGCAATACGATAAGTTACAAAGAACTTCTTTGATGATAAGTAGCACATTGTTCGTCTAAAGGTGCTTCTAGTGGTGGTAATATGTTCCCAGAGATTATCACAGATATTTAGTAGCTTTTTATCGTCTTTCAAATTTCTAAGATACGAAACTTTTTTTTTGAAAGTGGATTGTTCCAATTTATCCTTCCAATTTCGTTTCTCACTGACAATTATTCTCGTGAGGTAATTTCAAAATTAGAGACTAACTTTTACCGCCATATACAACCATCAGGGAACATAGTAATCTAGAGCGACTTCTAACACACAAACTGAAAAGCACGAGTCATTCCATCTTTAGCTTATTTACACCAGACAAAATTCACCAAGTTTTCGACACCAGGGCAAGGCTTCATGTCACCGTTCCAGGCAGCGTACACATCATATCCGCTTTCACCACCTCAATCTTCACTACATTTGATACCGCGAAGAATACATGGAGCATCGTCACTTTCTGGATGATAATTATTTTCTTCTGTATTGGAATGTATGTTTTCTTTGTTTCTGTTATGATTACACAGAAGTGTTGACGTCACGACACCTGCAGAACAAAAGATTTTGAAGTTGAAACTTTTCTTGACATAAACTTACTTATGGGTATCAAGCACAGTCCAAGTTACAGAGACTACTGGTCGTCTGCTCTAGACATGAATGATCCTTTTATTTCTAATTTAATGACTGTGAATAGGTTCGGGGTGGCTTCTTTCAAACTTGCATTTGAATGACAATAGCTTGCAGCCTAAGAAAGGTGATACCGATTACGACAAACTATATGTATAAAGTTCGTCGGATGATAGATTCCTTGTCGGAAATATTCACAAAAAACTACCTATCAAACGAGAACGTGGCTATAGATGAATCAATGACAAAATTTAAAGATCCTGTTCGAACCGAAATACTTCCCTTGTAAGAAAGCACAGACTTCCCCTCAAAAATATCACTGGTTCCCCTCCTTATACCCACCTATGGAAGTTTTATGCAGAACTGTGGGCCCCTTGAGCTCATGGGGCTTCCCGCACGGTGGGCCCGTTAGTTACGCCGCTGGTCGACGGTGAGAAGACGTACTGTACTATCTTACGTACGAGGCAATGAAAGAGAAATCCAGAGCAAAGAATAATAATAAGAAAAACTAGAAATAAGCTACCTTATTGGCAAAACGTACTAATGATAACAACAATGAAGTTACTAGGAATTGTTGATTAGGTATATGAAACTACATATTAGTATTGCAAGTAAAATTTGGTATTTTAGAGTATTCTTATTTGCTCCTTTTAATGTATATTTAGTGCTGTTACTGCCCATACAATTCATTTTATCTTATTATCTTTAATGTATATCGATTTTGTTACATAATCAAGATTTGAGAAAAAACTCATTTGGAGCATGGTGGTAATTGACGTTATTTACTTAAATTATTTTCTCGCAAAAATAATTTTATACGTAGAAGGAATAATGTTGCGTAATACCATAACCGAATATACTTCAATCAACTACAAATTGCTTACCTAGAAATTAATATTTTCCTCCCGAGATGCCGCAACATCTATTACATCCAGGGTTCCCACAGAAAAGAGAAGATCCATTTTCCCGACTTTCCCTGACACAAATTCTTGCTTTCCCTGACAAATTCTTGAGTATCAATGGGAAGATAATATGTGGTAAGTTCTATCATACACTTTATTTAACGGCCTCCTCCATCCCCATAGCCATCCATTACACTTCTTTAATTACCATTTATGTATTTGTTATGTTCAATATGAGTAATTGGTGTTTACACAAAATGTAACATGTAAATATATAATAATATATGTATGATACAGTACCACATACCTCGTCATTACAAATTAGACGACATTTTTTTTTTTTTTCTTGAAAAAACAATTAAAAACAATGAAATATGCAGTCAAGAAAATCCTAATATTGCCAACTCTGAGACATGTTAATCCTCACATTTACTTTTTTAAACAGAATTTTGTTTTGCTTTCATTTCTTGAATTTGTTCTACGACAGCATGTTGTTCTTTATAACATAATTTCATTTGTTCCTTCTTGCTTCCAATTTCTTAACTTCAGCTTTTAGTTTCCTTTTTCACCTTTGATTTTACTTTTCTCTGCACTTTGAATTCGTTTCTGTTGAGGGTATTCATCATAGCGTCTCCGAGCTGAACGAATTGAGAGAGGCATTCTTCGATCAATAGGAACAGATTCCACACCTCCATAGTACATAATTGCATCATGCACCCACCTCTGGGCTACTAGAGAATCTTCAATTTGGTTTTCTACAATAAGTGTCTTATTGACTGAGAACCCGCCCTCCACTGAGGCATTGCCGTGAGATAAACATATTTTCAGAACATGCCACAAATCAGAATACTCTTTGTTTCTTGGACGTTACCTTTGCAAAGAAGTCATATAACCTGAGCTGCCCATCTTTTCTTCGTGTTCTCTGAAGTCAACTGCAAGAGACCCCTGAATTTCAGTACAGAAAGACACTTTGTTTTCTCAGCTACAGAATATTCAGATATTCTGTTATGCTCATGCAGAGTTTGTAGGACGCATTTCATCCTAGTCTGAGCAAGTTCTGGATTGTTCTTTTGTAGACTGGGATCCAAATCTGACTGAGAAGTTTTAGTTTGTACTTCAGAGGGCTCGTTTCCATAATCTTCTTATTGTGCCCAGCAAAAAGTTTCGACAGTCAAACCTGAAAGCTAGTTTATCTTTATCTGATGCTTTCAGTTCTCTCAGTAGTTTTTCTGTCTTAAAGCCAATGTCGACCTTCATCATTTCCAGTAAATTTTCATTTGCTGTCAAATCCAATGCAAGAAGCTTCACTGCACTGTCAGCAAGTTTCATATTGCTTTGTTTTACACAACGAGTCTTTAGATTCCTTAAGAGATATAGAAGTTCTGAGTACAGGAAACAGATAAATGGCTCAGGACTCTTGAATCTCCTTAAAAATGGTTCACACACTGCTGTGACAGTTTTGAAGAAACATAACTTACACTTCATGAAGACATCACCTACACCTTCCACTCTTGATCTCTTTACATGTTTATACAAATTGCTTTATGTCATCAAAAGCAAGTAAAGCACGCTCCACACACGATACATTCTCTACCCATCTTATTGCACAGTGCTTCAAAGGAAACACCTTGCTACCAGTGGAAACAGTGTAATCTGCACGACGAGCTGGAGAATCGAATCATAAAACAAATAGTGTATGCCACGAAGAAAACCATGCAAGTCCTAGCTGAGCTGAGTGGAGACCACTTTTGATTGAACCATTGATAACTTGTTGACTACACACAATGTCCAAAAAAATGTTCCCATTCGGGAAATCTTCATTCAGTTTTTCTTTTTAAGTTCTTCAGGAAGCAATGATTAACATTGGGTCCATCCATTGACACCTGCAACAAGGTGTTGGGCACAGGAAGAGAGACAGTCCGCTTAGAAAAGATTGCAGTAGAACTGCTGATGTTGCATCATCCAAGAATGCAATATTTTAATACTGATTTGCCACCCTATTTGTATTGCAGTCAAAGTATCTCACAACCATATCCATTTGGCCTTTCTGTGAAACTTTTTTTAACGATTCATCAAAACTCAGGACATAGTCCTCACAGTGTTTGAAACGGTCAATAAGTACCTCATGAAAATATGGTGCTAGACCATGCTCAATTACATGAGAGCCCTTTGTTTTACCTAGCTGGAATCGTGTAGCATTCCGATATCTGGAAACACTAAATGACTTCAGCACGTGTAACATTGTCACTACACATATAAGAATCCTCTGTGCTCGTTGAATTTATCTCACTCTGGTGACCGTCACTTTGCTGTTCTAAATTTTCAGTTTCCTGTTGAAGTGGAAGATAGCTGGGGAGGATCATTCACACTTAAAAAGAAGAAGAAAACTTTGAAGAGAGAGTTGAGATTTCTTCAGTTCCTTAAGTTTCTGATGGGTAGGACCTTTGGCATGTGAATTTATGGCTTGACGACGAGTATTACTCATAGCAAAATTCTTACGACAAATTGCGTAAAAATATTTCGTCTTGTCTCCGGGAACTAGTACACTCAACAACCAGCCTGCAAATTCTGGATAAGCTGCGGATCTAACACTGTTCATTAAACAGTGTCCTCCTTAAAGAGGATGCCATTTCAGTTACTCCTTTTCTTGAGAAAAGAAAAGAAATCAGAATTAAGACCAAACAATAATTATGTATCATTTCATTTATTAACAAATAATTGATAATTAAGTAGGCATGGTAGGTTTATGTAGGAGCTGATAGTGGAGCTAATATTTCTTCAGAACCTGTGCGACTTTAGAACCCTATGGTATCGATATAGAATAGTTCTGGATGACAAGTCATGCTTCGATTTCTGCTTACATTATCAATTATGCTGCTAAAAGCACTAAGGGAACCTATCTCAAATTATTTCTATATATATATAAAGTACATATAGGAGAAGGCCGGATATGCAATATAATAGGTGAAATTTGAATAGAGAGGAAAGGAATTGTACATACGTAGTATCTTGACGAAGATCACGTGCAAAATTACACACTTAACACTATAAACTCCTATAATTTTCTGTACCGAATTTCACTTACCTTCTAGTTTTTATTATTATTTGTTATACCCAGCTCAATTTTCAATACGTAACACCATTTCCAAAACCCGTTTCCCACCAGTACTTGCGCACGCGCAGAACATCGTCAATTGTTTTTGATGTGGACGTCCCGCCATTTTTGTTTTTCTCTCTTCCAATTGCCCACATGTGTTCAAGGAACTTCTTTTTTTCGTCTACAACTTATATAAAAGATTGTAAAAAAAAAAGTACTTATACAATACCAAGACAGGCGTAAACGAACATCATGGCCTCTCCTTAGCACAAGTCCTGTACAAATCCGCTTAATCCATTTTCTCTCCTATCATGTGAAAACGCTTTAGCGAAACGTTACCGCTTTTCTATTGTGTTCGTGTACGCGTGACTTATTCTATAATGTAAGTACCTTTTTTCCCCTCTTATATATATATATATATGAAGATATAAAGTACATATAGAAGAAGGATGGATAGGCAACCAATGTATACGTAGCTAATTAACGACTTCTGCACGAGAAACAGTTTATGCTAACACAAAGAACAAAATCTCAGCCAAATATATAATTATTTAAAAAGTTCCGCGTTGTACTACTACACGTCACAACAGAAAGTCGAGTGCATTGTTTTCTGACAAACCATACGATAATTTTCTGGTCTCCCATTCACGGCGACAGCTAATTTTTCTGTGCTTCAACTGTTACCATACGCAAGAACCTTGTGTATAGGAAATAATGTCTAAACCGATTTAGTGTTAAATCTATTGTTTCCAAACTTTTCATAACCTAGTAAAGTAGTGTTTCATATAAATACGCGTAAAAAGTATGAATAAATAGGAACGAGGAGACAAATTTTTCCAATGCAATTTAATGACAGTTTCCTGAAACAAATAGTATGTGTGAAAACTTCGCCATTGTTGTTGTTGTTATCATATTCATTATTATTGTTCCTGTGTTATATACCTGAAGTTTCACACGTCGTTATAAATCAGACTTACCGTTATATATTTATAATAGTTTTACTATAAGAATTACAATTCAAAACAAATAGTTGTATTACTTCGAATGTTTATTACGTTGTTTTGTAACTTGCGCTGGAAATGTTTTGTGATTTGGAGGCTTGAAATTATGAATACAATAACGGATTTACATTACATGATATCCTGGGCCAGTTCTTCTTTTACAAGATGTTTCTCGCTAGTGTTGAATTGTTATATATTTATTTCCTGCTTTCATGTAATGTTTCTAGCGTTTATCCAGCACACAACTTCACCTTGGTTCTACTAATAAACTATAAAAGACAGTATATTGTACAAATTCATCAAAACTGTACCAGAATATCAGTACATTGCATCTTTCACCTTATTATTGATTCAGCTTATCAAACTTACCCAGAAGGGTTCTATTGTTGATCGTTCTTAATCGTTTTTCACTGTAACAGAACATAACTTTATTGGCCTTTCGTCCCAAAAGAGTGCTCACTGAGAGCCGTTCGTTATCCCTTTGACATGAGACAGACTTCGACCACAAATATGTATCCAATCCGTAGAAAATAAATCGAATACCAGAATATTCATAAACGAATATTTATTCGAGGATCGGCCCATCAAGTTTTCATCCTCAGAAAAAAATGGCAGTTGTTGTTTTGTTTCTTCGCGGACACTTCGCTGTCCGAATGGCCATATCGTGACTCAGTTGTCAATAATTCTCATTAAGTATAATGTAAGCCAACCTCGGCAGCCGTGTAGGCTTGGGCGCTGGGTCGCCGTTCATGAGGTTCATGAGTTCGAATCCCGCCGAGGGCATGGATTTTTTGTGTATTTTAAACTCATTGCATTCATATCGTCGTGACACGCCGAAGCCCATAATTACTAAAATGGCCTATTTATAATGAAGTTTACCAAAGTATGATGTAAACACGTAATTTTTTTTTTTTTAAAAATGGCCATTTGTTTCTTATTCGAATACTAATTTGTTGGATTATTCGTATATCCTTTTTCTATTTTCAGAATTAAGGAAAATGAAGTTAAGTAACTAGTGGTCCAGACCCTTCAATCTTTGTATAGTCCGTAACGAAGTTCAGCGAACTTTTTACAGATTCACGCATTTGATTTTTAAACAGGAGCCCGTCAAAAGTACTCTTTTTCTCCCCTCGAATTGACCAAGCAGTAAAAATTGTGCACACATTGTCAGAGGTATTTGGCTCTCTTTAGGACACAGGAAAGTCGAAAGTAGCGAGCGGCCATGGCTTTTGTTTAGATACCATAGTGGCGTTCGCCTAGTGAAACTGAAGGATATTCTGGAGAATCTCTGTCAATAGACGGCGACAAATGTAGATTTATTGCACAAAATGAACCAATATAGCTTAAGATTATAGGAGAAAAGTTTTAGGAAGTGGAGTACGGAAGTTTCATTGAATTGTATTCATCCTAGTGTTTCAGACCTGCACATATAAGATGTAAAGTGACTCCACTGTGCGTGAGTAAATTTCGTATCTGTTCTTTGATTAAACCTCGCTATTCAATTCTGGATTGAAGCTTATTCCTTGTCAAGCTTGGCATCGTAGTTTCGTGTTCAAAGCTCAGTAAGAGTACATTGATCACGTTGTTCGGAGCCAAATTAAAGAAAAAACTGTAGGTCTCAACCTTAGAAGTTCACAAGTTTGTTTAACAGTTCAGCCACTGGTGCCGCTGAACATAGTTGGCTGTGCACAAGTTTAAAATTAAAGCGTACTCCGAAAGAAAGGCCTATACTATATGATTTGGCATAAGATATGGGTCGTTCTTTCGGAGAATGCCTGAGTTACTATATTAAAGTTACAAGCAAACATACTGATGGGGCAGAAAAAAGTTCTAAATTATTTTGTTCGACCATGGTTAGAATGTCAAAATATTTGCACATGCAAATTTTGGCAACTCGAGCGCAACTACTTTGGGATATATCGATGATATATTAATCAGATTCTTGTTTCTGGAGAGTGAAGAAAAAGTGTGGAAATACCCTTATATTTTGAAAGAAATTAAAAGAAAATACATAGTAATGGGTACTGGCTGAAAGGCTCTATCTGTTGGATGGTATTATCTTCACGGCCGCCATATTGAATCTCGATTAGTTTTCTTAAATGGGAAAGGGGTCGTGTAATGTGTCATTCTGGGCTAGAATTTTAGTGTGGAAAGAGCAACCTCAACTTGTTCCATGCAAATGGCGGCTACTAAAAATTCACACATTAACACCATAGTTTATATAACTTCACTAATCTTAAAAGTATCTGTCCCGTAGCTAGCAGCATTTGTAGCTATTCTGCTGTACCTTCCATATAAATACTAAAACTTGTTCATTTCAATTGAATGTAGAAATTGTAAAACACTGCTTCAAGTGAGTCAATCCGAGGGACTTGAATACATTTCTATTTCCATTAATTAATCCTATAAAAACTTACTTCTAAGCCGTGTAACTTCTTCACACGGTGCAAACATTACTTATATAGGATTGGGATCAGTCTCTTGTAGTTTCTTAACACTTTTCAAAGTCAAAGTTCAAAATCACGGGAGCTACCTTTTAAATGTTCAGCACTCTCCTCAGCTTCAAATCACAGCCAGAATCGGTCTGGTTACGTGGGAAGAGCTCAAAATGGATTATCCCACCAAACACTCAACATCACTTTGCAGGGGTGGAGATCGTGTTTTGGCACAGTTCCTGTGGCCCCCCCTCCAGGTACCCACTGCCGTTTGCGTGTAATGTTATGGTAGAGGAGCCACTTTTCATCCCCTGTCACCATTCTGTCCAGAAATGGCTCACGTCTGTGACGGATGAGCAGGGAACTGCAGATGTCAACACGCTGCTGCTTCTGTTGAGGCGTTAACGCATGGGGTACTCATTTTCCGATATTCGACACGTACCCAAAGTCCTGCAGATAACGATGAACGGTCGAATGGGTACCGTGGAGTTTGCTGGCCAGTTCTTCAACAGTTTGCATTGGATTTGCTTCCACCGCTACTCGCAGGTCATTGTTGTCCACCTGCACAGGTCTTCTTTCTCGGGGTTTATCGGTGTCCCCAGACCGAAACCTCTGGAACCACCTCTGGTACTTTCGCACATCCACAGCATCCTGAACATATGCGGCATTGATGGTTCGTGACGCTGCGCTGGCTAGGTGTCCTTGGTGAAATTCGTACAGCATGACATGCAGCATGTGGTCCTCCGACAGTCCCATGATCAAACACAAGCCACACTTCTAAAGCGTGGAGTAGACCGTTCTTCCGCTGCACAGTCAAGTGCCTTATATGACTCAGTTGTGGCACGTGCCGTCTACTTCACTATTCGCTCGTCAGATGGCGTCATTACAGCGGTCATCGCACATACGACATTACTTATGGGATAGCCCGATGCTTCAAACTAAATGTTAATAAAATACTCAGATCAGTTTATGTATAACGTCAGTATCGTTATGATCCTTTGCAGGTCATATAGATTAGGTAGAGCAGGATCGAATTTTAAGGATCACTGTGAATAGATAAGACTTAATCTGTGTTGTTTTTTTTCAACACCGGTTTATTATAAAAGTTTCCGATATAAATTACAATAGTATTTCACTTAATCCGATTCATAAATATAACTATGGTTAATCTCGGATTTGTGCTTTTGACGCTATATGTTCTAGTAGATCACTTCTCTTTGTAATTTAGATTTATGATGGACTCCGTACCAAGTCCCAGGTATAGTTGGTGGTTGTTGCTAGGTTTGGACCCCGTACCAGGTCCCAGGATATGAGAGGGAGAAGTGACCACTGTGATGCAGGACTCTTGCTGTCGGTCCTTTTTATAATCGTTTCTTCTTTCTCTTCTATAGGTGTGTCTTCTTGTTTCTTTAATTCACCACCACAGTTTATTGTCGTCTGCTACTTATGTTTACATAAACACTTTTGTGTGTTTATCACACTAGCCTGCTGACACACATTCTATCTCATTACGCTCCCCGGGCCCTTTTAAAAGTAGGGATGAATGAGCGATTTGAGGGAGTGAATCCCTACATTTTGCACTTTCATTTTTAATGAGAGAGAGTAAATGTGAACGTACTGCCCAAAGCAGGGTCCGCATCTCGTGCATCATCCCCCTCAAAGGGGTACGTCCTTACTCTCTTATTTTACAACACTTCTTTTAAATTATATACAACAGATCACTGATAGTGCAAGAACACTGCGCTGGTTCACTATTGGTGGGTTCAATGTGACATTGGTTAGCACTGGGTTCATTATTAATGTGGGAGCACTTATAATTTGGTGGGTTGTATTGGGGCTTTCTTCTTGGTTTGGTGTTGTTGATGAGCAGGGCGTGTTGCAGGTGGTTTCCTCCTCGTACATTTTGTTGAGATTCTGGCATGTGTTGTATATTCGATATATCAAATAAACGAAGATGAAACTGTTGACAGTAATTGATATTGACAAGCAAATGAGAGGTATGGTGATCATCTGTAATGGTAGAATGTTCACACGAACTGTTTTTAGATTTTAAATGTTTGTAAATAAAATATAGTAACACTAAAAAATAGTATCAAAATAATAATAATTAAGGTGGTTGTTGTCCAAGAAAATACTGGGTGCAGATGGAGTTCTTCAAAACGGCTTGGTAAGGTTTTATGTTTTAGCAAACTATCAAGATTATCAATTGTCTTTTGCAGAGATTATAAGGGAGAGGGAAATTTTGTTTTACAGTCATTCTGGTAGTTGGTATTATTCGTTTTCTATCCCCCCCCCCCCCCCTCGTACGTCTGCTAGCAAATTTTAAGGTTTTTGTTGAGATAATATCAAATTTATCGTATGGGTCAATTATGTTTTATTATACAAACAATATTTAAAGTAGGACGCTAGGAATACACTTGGGAGGCACATATTTATTTTATAAAAAAGATAAATCGAACAGTTTTAATTCTTAGTGCGATTAGTGGGATCTGTCCTTAGAGTTCATTAATTCTGAAAAATTAGGTTCGATACTTGACACTTTTACTCTGAAATCATACTGCATGTCAAGCCGATTTCTGTACTTGTTTTTCATATAACAAAGGTTGAGAAAGCTTGTTCACACCGATATGTGGTTGCGAAAGGAACGACATGTTTCAGTGCCTTCTCGCCAAGTTCTCTGAAGTCTTTACGAGCAGTTAACCAAAAGTGGGCTAGTTTTCCATCGCTAAAAGCACTTTTCATTGTACTACAGCACGATAACTCCACAAGTTGATCCTGTTTCTCTTCTGAGAGGCTAAGAATTGTGTCTATTTCGACACAGCTAAACTGATTTCGAATCCACCAGTCATCGGGTTTGGGCTCAGGAAAATATTCCCTAAAAGTGGTGGCTAAACTACGAAGATGCTCGATCATTTTTTTCCTTTACCTGGTGAGGCAAAGTTTCATCAGAAGATTCCAAGAACTGTTTCAAAGTAGGAAAGTTCGTAAAAGATTCTTTATCGATTCTTACTGCCCAGATCTCACACTTCTTTACCATAGCACTGACTTTGTCTTCAACTTGAAACATGTGTACGTCGTTTCCTTGTAAACTTAGGTTCAAAAGATTCATTTGTTCAAACACATCAGCTAGGTAGGCGGTCATGCACAGTCAAGAAAAGTCATTGAGAAAATCAACGTACTTGCTGTCGAGAAGGAAGATTCGGACCTCGTCTCTAAGCTCAAAAAACCTTGTCAAGATTTTACCTCGAGAGAGCCAACGCACTTCAGTATGAATAAGATGCTGCTCATGTTCACTGCCCATCTCTTTGCATAGCAAGGAAAATAATCTGGATTGAAGAGGTCGAGTTTTTATGTAGTTTATAATTTGTACAACTTCATTGAGCGTCTTCTGCAACATTTCAGGCAACCTTTTGGCTACTAAAGCTTCTCGATGGATGCAACAGTGAGTCCATTTCATGTTAGGAGCTACTGCTTAAATACGTGCTCGAAGTCCTGTTTTGTGTCCAGACATGGATTTTCCACCATCTGTTGATAAACCCACACATTTTCTCCATGAAATGTCATGTTTATTTAAAAAATCGTTTAATGCAGAGAAAATATCGTCTGCTGTTGTTGAAGTTCGCCAGAAAAAAGAAAGTCTTCAAATAACTGGTCTTTCCTTACATAACGAACAAAAACTAGCATTATTGCTTTTGTTTTTTTATATATGTCTGTGCTCTCATCCCATTGCAGAGCAAACATGTCACACATACTAAGCCTGTTCACCAATGTTTCTTCAGTATTACTTGCTATATCAGTTATTCTCCTTTGTACAGTATTGTTGGAGAGCGGGAGACTACTGACCAATTGAGCGGCTGCATCACCCAACATTCTTTTGCACAGTATTACAGCTGCCGGTAGAATAACCTCTTCAGCAACAGTATGAGCTTTGCCACAGTTTGCTACAAGCTGAGAAACCTCGTAAGAGGCAAGGGCTGCATTTTCATTCACATTTGCACCAGAATGCAAGGCCATCGCTATTTTGAGTTTTTTAATTCTCCCAATTTTATTTTTAAAAAATCTAGTGACTTATCTTTGTACTCCGGGTGCTTTGTCTCGAGATGCCTACGAAGTTTTGCAGGCTTCATGCATTTATCCACAGTCCGGCATATGAGAAACCAATCTCCAAATAGTCTGAGTTGTACTTCCTAATTTTAATTGTAGGCCTAACGCTGCTTTTAGAAGGGTTAGGTTCACACGAACTCACCTGAATTTTACTTCGACCATCTATTTCGTCCTTTTCCTCTTGGTCTGTCGGCGTAGGCGTATCTCGTTTTAAGGAATCACTTTTTAAGTTTTTTCATTTTTCAGTACAGCATTTAATACGTTGTCCGACAAAAATAAACCTTTATAAACTATTGTAAACCACACGGCGCACACTTGACAAAACTTCCACTGCCACGAACGAGAAATGGTGTTTGGAGCGTCAGAGCAATTTTACATTACTTTCAACATTCACAACAATCGAACTAAACACTGTAAGAAGTTTACATTTAACATAAACGTTTACCACTGTTGCCAGCATTGTTTGAGAGAGTGGTAGTACTTCCCAAAGCAGTTTCCTCTGCGGAGAGAAACCTTGCAGAATGAACAGTGTTACCAGATTGTAAAATAGAGAAAAAGGAAAGAAATAGACCTACATCTACATTTTGCAATGACGACAGATCACATTTAACACTAGCGATAAACATCAATAATTACTAGCAGTAATAATAATAAATAATTCCTATTTATATAATCAAAATCCGGGAATTCCAAATTTTAGTTGACTAAAGTGCATTAGCAGTATAATGTCACGCGTTAACTCTGTGCAGTGGCAGACTTGGGGAAAAAGAGTAGGGCCTACATCTACTCTTAAAAGGTACGTATCTCGTGTCCATGCACAATACATAACAATAAATTTCTTCATTTTATTTATCGTTTGTCAGT
The DNA here is from genome assembly GCA_022664845.1 of Lepisma saccharinum. Classification (NCBI taxonomy): domain Eukaryota; kingdom Metazoa; phylum Arthropoda; class Insecta; order Zygentoma; family Lepismatidae; genus Lepisma; species Lepisma saccharinum. Next base: position 21,035 of record JAGDQP010027359.1, read on the forward strand.
CCGTTGTAGAATTTTAGGAGATTCTTTTGCATTTAGTAATAATTTGAAAATAATGTAAATTCGTTTGTTTAACAAGAATTGTGGAGGGATAAAAATTCAAGACATTTGTAAGGGTCTGCTAGAAAGGAGAAAACAAAATAAATTCACTAGTGACACATTCAAACATTCTATTAAACGCTGCGTTTCAGATAATTCAGCATTGACATACGGATAAAACCTTAAGTTTAAGGTCACTTCAGTCCAAGGTTCGCCGAAAATTGAAATTTCCGGGGTCGGTGCACAAACATGACCAACGTACTAAGGAAGAGATTCTGGTAAGACAAACTACGATTTGATTTTTTTAATTAATACACTAATGTCTACTGAAGGCTAGTTTAAGACAAAACCTAATTTCCCAACAATAAGTCGAGGACCCCTTGGTGACCTCCGCCGCGGGCCACCTTTTGGGAACCATTGGGGTATATAATAGAGGGACAGCTTAGTAGATCAAAGAAGTTTAAAAAACTTTTTTTTTCTCAGATTTCATGTTACAGTATGTTTCAAGACTTGGTTTTGAATAATTTTAAGGTAACTTTTTTTGTGTTCCTTTTTTCTTCTTTCAATTTTATTGATGTGTTTTTAAATAAATGTCACAGAAAGACAGATGGTGGATGTTATGGTGGGCTTCTATTTTTTTTTTTTTTTTTTTTTTTTTCTTCATAAGACTTTTAGCTACTAAAGATTTCCTAATCGTGGAAGCTAAAATATACACAAGAAATTCAACCTGAAAAATGAGCTCTACAGACCTGGAAAAGTCAGGTAAAATGAAAATAGAAAATCCGTGGTAACTCTGCTAGAACCTTCCTTCCAGTGCCCAATACTATGTATTTGCTTTCCATTTCTTTCAGCATTTTACAAATATATGGGTATTTCCACACCTTTTTTTTACTCTCCAGAAACAATACTCTGATTAATATATCATTGGTATCTCCCAAAGTAATTGCGCTGGAGTTGCCAAAGGTTGCATGTGCACATATTCTAATCGTCATGGAAGAAAGAAATTTAGAACTTCTATCTGCCCCATTAGTATGTTTGCTTGTTAGAGAATTAATTGTAACATACGCTTTACATTACTTTTTCATCTAGCAGCTTTACAGTAACTTATAAATAATAAGCATTATGCAGAGAGGTTATGTAGCCTTTAAACAAGTGGAGTCAGTGTGCAGTAACATTATTAAAAAGTAAATAGTAGATGTTGACGGTGTGTTCTATTTAGAACTTAGTTCCACAACTGTCTTCATATTGCTTCTGCTTGTGGTGCTTACCAGTTTGTTCTCCGGGTCGCTCAATTATTTCTGGGTGGATAATGAATATTATTTCCCATAATTCCTATAAAATTGTGTTCTGTAAGTACATATAAGAATTACCGGTCCTAGCGCGAGGAAGATGAAAAAGTCCTAGCGCTATTTCCCACTGAAGGAAAATGAGCTTGTAGTTATTTCTAGTTACAGTCCCAGTACAAATAATGTGCCCCGGTAGGAATTAAACTCTCAACAAGAAATACTTGGGTGTTCTGTATTGTATTTCCTGCGTGTTCCCAACGAGATGTTACTGAATGCAACTAAAGGATTCTGCCATTCAAAAGTACTTAAACTATCTGTAACTGTTCAGTTGCCCCTGACTCACTTTTCGTCCAATGGAAAAACAAACATTGCAGGGAGTTCGGCATTCTCTACCTTCGCAGTAAGGCTGATTTTGGGGCCGGTCATTAATGCCACGCACTGTATTATTCATTGTACAGTTTGCCGTTTATATTCAGTTGGTGCATTTTGGTTTGTCTTAGGTATTTGTTCAATTTTGTTCGAAGCATTACATATATAATAGTCAACTTCTACGAAACATATAATCGTTGTTCGACTGGTGTTTATCATATGCTTATATATTTTATAGCTTACAAAACTGTCGAAAGAATCCCTTCATTTTTGTGGTGAGTCTACTATATGAATACTAATGTGACAACAGGTGAGAATAAGTAGCGAGATTATTATTGAGTGACTGTGTAGGAGCGCACTGTATCAATAAATCAACAAGATTGTACAACTTAGAATATGCCTCATGGTCATTTTTTTTTAAACGAATGTGAATGTACAGTGCCTGAATATCTTGTCGTGAGTCTTGTATAATGCGAAGAAAAGTTTGATGCAAATAAATTTCTGTGACCATGGATTCCACTTGCACATTTAATGGTCATTGAAAGGTTTACGAAAATATAAAAATAAATGTTACCATCGTTGATAAAAAAATAAGTATTTCTGCATTGCGTTGATGAGTAAATTACTTGCTTATTTTCGTTTTCGCTTATAACCTGGGTGGTTATCATCAGTGTTGGTCATTCACGCTTGCAGTTGCAGGGAGGTTGTGGTCGTACTGATAACGAATACATTTTGTAAAATTTCTTTTAAAGTACCACGTAAAACGTTGTGATGAGAGTCTTGATAAAAAATTTTGTTGCTGAAAAACAATTGACAAACTGTGTTTCATTGAAAGAAATTGTAATATATGTAAAAATGAATATATTAAAATAAACTTGTATATGTGTGGTTGCATTACTGATTTTTCTTCTATACTTGTTCGGTTAATTATTACGCCATGTGTGTAATGTGCAGCTGTTAGCGTAGTCATTTCATTGTCCCAGACTTTTATGTTCATTACGACCGTGCAATATATTGTTACTAACCTCTAAACCATCGAAGGTCTTTACAACCTCCTTCCCCTTTCATTATATAGCAAAAGCTTTATCAAAATTTTTCATTCCTGTTGCAACATAACTGAACTACTTCACCGTGTGTCATCTCTCAAGGCTATGATGGTTCCCTCCTCGGTCTTTCTGACAAGTTCCTTCGTACCGCATTAGCCCTTGATTTTCCGCTCAGCTGCTTATCCAGTTAAAGGTAAAAAACCTCCATCGTATTACCTATGCGTTCAACTTTTCTCTCCCGTTGAATGCATGCTTCAGATACACCATTGAGAACAAACAAAGTGTTTTCAGTCACCCACAGGAATCTTTCTGATCTCCCAACAAATAACTTCAACCTGGAGTATCACTGTTACATGAACATTTTTGGAAAGAATTTATAACATTTGGAAAATATAGTTATGCTTCTATTTATGCTTTTAGGTTTTTCCTGTATCTTATATATATATATATATATATATATATATATATATAATACACAGCCATATTCAATCCACTACTGAATGAGGCCTCTCCCGGAGGGAGGAGGTGGTCTACTGCTCCCACGCTGACCAGACGGGTTGGGAGAGGAGAGCCGAAGCTCTCACTGTGATCGCGACTGTCTTTTATTCACAGCAGCTCCCCAATTGTCCTCACGATGCTGGGTCAACACCGAAATTTTTGAGCCCCCACCGGGAATCGAACCCGGGACCGCTCGCACTGAAGTCGAGCGCGCTACCGACTAGGCTACGCAGGAGCTCATATATATAGATAGATAGATAGACAGTCAGTCAGTCTGTCTTGACATTTTTATTGACTTATCCGTCGACATCCTAAGAGAATTTAGTAATTGGATCTTTACTTTGTGATTGTTGTTGAAATTTAATTTTTAATTGTTATCAGGTTTCAACACTCAATAAATAAATGTTGAGAATGAAATTTATTGAAAAAGGCGTGAATGTGTGACAACTGAACAAGGTTTCCTCCTTGTTCACTGTAGAAGATACTCAAGGAACAAAACAACACATTAAATCGAACTAAATTTATTGCATTGGAACAGCTTGTTTACAACCCCCTAGTTCAAAGCATGTATAATTTCTTCAAAACAAATGGGGAAGCAATTATAGATAAGCAGCCGTTCTTGCACATAAAAATTTAAATTTATACCAAGAGCTCGAGGAGGGCTAACCCATGAGAGAGATTTCGAATTTAAATAAATAAATGAAAGCCTTTCAGATTCCTATTAAGTTGATCAAAAAAGTTCCAAACAAAATCAATGTACAGTTCTCCAAAACTCATTTGCGCGACTGAAAATTTCAAAGT
>JAGDQP010027360.1:2623-25068 GCA_022664845.1 Lepisma saccharinum
TATATATATATATATATATATATATATATATATATATATATATAAATCACAGCCATATTCAATCCACTAGTGGATGAGGTCTCTCCCCGAAGGGAGGAGTTCGTCTACTACTCCCACGCTGACCAGACGGGTTGGGCGGCTCTCACTGTGATCGCCACTGTATTTTATTCACAGCAGCTCCCCAATTGTCCTCACGATGCTGGGTAAAAACTCTTACCAGCGGGAAATTTAATGCCCGCTGATTACTACCTTTCTGTATAAACTATGCATTGGACTACGGTTACAAGCCACGCAACCGTTCTAGCCAATTTCCCAGGGGCAGAAGGGCAGTATACGTCAAAGGCAATTAGAACCTGACGGAAAGATAGGCATCTATTTGGTAAAAGCAGCATATGAATCTTTAGCAACGACTCTTTCTCTCTATGGAAGAAAATTAAACATCATTCACTGGAGGGTATAGAAGACGGACGTATTTTTACTCTATTTAGATTCCATCCGTGAATATATTTTCCATAACAGCATTGTTTATTTCCTGAGATTTAATATTTTCTCTTAGTGTCCATTAGGTTTTAATGATAAAACAGTAGATAAATAAATTTAACAGTATTCAGTCAAGTTTCACAGTATTCCATCAAGTAGTAATAACGAGTACGAGGACAGCAACATAAGAAATAAGTAACACACCTTGCTGCATTTCTACACTTGGCTCTACTCCGTTTCAACCCATCCTACTTGCCTACACAAAATTTTAAAATGACATGTGAATACCAGTAGCTCACTGAGTGATTATTACGGCCCATGTGATTACTCGTAACACTATTCTATGTATAATCTCTGGCTGAGAAACGTTTATTTCCGATAAGACTTTCATGCTTATTGCTTACATAGGTTTAGCAGGTACCGGAAAAGTCGGGGAACTCTAGTTTGCTAAGGATAAAGCTGAAAATGTAAGAATTTTAGGTGGTGCTGGTGATATTTTCGGTTTTTGGGCTCATCAAACATCACCTCCAATGCTGTCGGTTCAATTGCACTTGGCCCAGATTCTTTGCATCAACAAACCTGGTTTTGAACAGCAAATGATTTTGTAGTAATTCCATGTTGGTATATGAATCTTACGCTGTCATCTGGTGTTAACAGTTTCTAAAATTCGTTAAAGTATGGCAGATATTAGTTTTTGTCCCTCTGCAACTTATTTATTATGGACTTAGTGCATTTGTATTCGACTTTCTTCATTTGTAAGTAAGCAAGCGAGTCCATAGAAGAAAGTATGTATGTTCTTGAGAGTATGTTGTTATTGACGGTTATCGGTGATTCGCATTTATAAAGTTAAATCAGATGCCTGAAGAGGTAACACACTAAAATTTTCTTTTGCAAAACCATTGCTGTAATTTCGTTTTTAACTGTCCCCAAAATCTCACGTGGTACGTGTAAGATTCGTAAAGCTCTCTCGACTTTCTCTAATCTAAGCATTATATCTTCTGTTGACGCTCAAAAACTATCGATCTGTCTGTCCGTCTAGTATACAGATTGATACCGTTGAACTAAAGCTTTGCATCGCATTTAATCAAGGGAAGACATTAGAATATGTGTAGTCATGTTGTACCAAACTTGGAATTGTTAGACCTGGCACCAGCATGTACGCGTAGTGACTAGTACCCAGGTTTAATAGCATACATCCCTAATGCCGCGTAGGTTCTCCTCTGACCCAGGGAAAAGCGGTTACACGTGTTGGCGTTTCATCTTGAAAGTTTATCCCCGGTTCAGCTAGTTCACCTTTCATATTACATACATATGTTGTTAATTAATTATGTAAAAGCATATACAGTGTAATAAATATTTCAGACTGAGGGTTCTTTCCAGATTGGATAAAAAGCGAGTTTCTTTATGTCATACCCTCTTCAGGGCTGAGAAACTAAGCAAAGCATGTTCAGTACCTTCACAGAAAATAAAAAGGTCGTTGTTCCGTAGGGACAGGACCTCTGGTGTATATTCATGTTCAAATAGCTATTATCTCACCCAAGCATCAGTAAAGTAAAAAAAAAATAACCTTTTTAGTAAACGAACTGCATCAGAGATTCGTCTCGAATGAACTTTATTAATTGATATTAAACACGACTGCCAATCACTTACCTTTCGAACTGTTCACAGATGTAAAGTTTCTTTTTAACTTTCAAAACGTACACATTTCGTAGAGGAATTCATTTTTTTTAAGCATATTAAATATCTTTTTAAAGCATTTTTCTCCTCCATTTTTTCCCCCCTATTAAGTTCGTTAAAAAAATATTTAAAGTAAATCTTGAGGTCACCTTTTCCTTATACGTTTACTTTAAGTAATATTAGTTATAATGGTACAGATAGAATTAATTTCAATGGACGGCAGCACTATGGCGTACGCCATCACGTAATACTTGTAATGTTTTATCTTCTTTATGGCAGTCAGGTGAGAGGACCACAAAGTTTAATTCAAAATTCACGATCCTCGCTTGCTTATCGATCAGACACCGAAACGGAACTTCACCTGGAAATGTTGAGAGTATCGCTTCGGTGCTTCCCTACATGTGAGCTCTGTGTTAAATACGTTGAGGTCTTCAAAAATACAGACCCACTATATTCACTTCGAAGCTCAATTACTTATAAAAGTCAGTTACGAAAATTAATGATCATTCTCCTCCTACACTGCGTGAGCTGGGTTCATGCATGGATGACTGCTTTCTGTTGAAAGTGAAGCCTTGTGAGAAAAGGTTGTAGGCATGTTTACTTTAAAAGTGAAAGTGCTTTCTCTATTGAATAAAACGTTTGTTGTTAGGTGGTCAACTTTCGTGTACTTGATGTGGAAATGTTGCGTCATGACCTTCATATATTCTGCAAATCGCTTCCTATTTGGAATAGATTTACGACTAAGAAATGCAAATATTCATATCGGAAATTACGTGCTCATATTTAAGATTTTAACTCTATATAATTAGGAATTAGCGGTGCCATTACATTTGCAAGGTGCGACAATATCCGAAATCTAGATTTACCGCGTCGTTTACAGCATTGTTATGAATTCTCTTCAACCATGTCACTTTCTGAGGAATTGTCATTTGCGACACCATCGCTGGAGAGGGTAGGAGTAAGAATTCTCTTCATAATAGCCATTTTGAATTTTGAAAATATGTTACACAATGCTACCGTTTAAATGTATAATTAGCATTTAGCATTATAATGATAATAATTAACATTGTTTACGAATAAAGAGATAGTCGGAACGGTATTTACGTTAAAATATGAGTACATATTTTAACTTTTAATAATTACCATTTCAACAGGAAATGCGGGGAAAAATGTTGGATTGGTTCTTCTTTGTTGAATATTATTTATGGCCTTAAGGCATTTCAGGCTCACAATCAAATATACTGATGGGGAAGAAAAAACTCATGATTTTTTCTGCCGTGATGTTTAGAATGTGCGCATGCAAATTTTGGCAACTCGAGCGCAATTGCTTTGGAAGATATCAATGATATAAAAGTCAGATTCTTCGAGAGTGAAAGAAAAGGGTGGAAATATCCTTATATTTCTAAATCGCTTAAAGAAATGGAAAGCAAATACACAATAATGGATACTGGGTTGAAGGCGTTACGTGTTGGAGGATATGTTTGTTTATCATGGCCGCCATATTGAATCTCGATTGATTTTCTTAAATGGGAAGGGGGTCGTGTAACATGTCATTCTGAGCTAGAATTTCACAATGAATACGTTTCTGGTGTCAGTTTTGCCGTATTGTGAGAGAAAAGGATATGTGACACTCGTCTGGGCTATTGATACAATAGTCTGGAAACACACATATCGTCTTGAAATAACAGAGGAAATGAAACCCAAATGCATACAAATCCATATCGATACGGCACTGTAGCCAGGAATAATTTGTATGCGTTTGGGTCTCATTTCCTCTGTTATTTCAAAAGGATTTTTTTTTTTTAGACTATTGCCTCCTTACCCCCAGACTAGTGTCACATAACCTTTTCTCTCACAACAATATATTTACGGCAAAACTAACATCAGAAATGTATTTGTCATAAAACTATAGCCTAGAATGACATGTTACACGACCCTCTTCCAATTTAAGAAAATCAATCGAGATTCAAGATGGCGGCCATGATAAACATATCCTCCAACAGGTAGCGCCTTTCACCCAGTATCCATTACTGTGTATTTGCTTTCCATTTCTTTCAGCAATAATGGTATTTCCACACTTTTCTATTAATCTCCAGAAACCATATCTCCCAAAGCTCGAGTTGCCAAAATTTGCATGCGCACCGCACACACTTTTACATTGTAGTAAGCATGACGGAAAAAAAAAATCATAAGGTTTTTCTGTCCCATCAGTATGTTTACTTGTCAGTACACTTCTTATTGAACAATTTATAGGTAGAGAAAGACCCATCCGTTATTGTCTAATACGTCTTCAAATTGTCTGCAGCAAAGTTGTGGAGTTACCACTGATGTTAATTGTGGTTTCCATTGTGAAGTTGCTCCTTTGAATGATACTGGTAATGGTAGTGGTAGACATGGGGTTCAACGGTCAACTTTACTATACAAAACTGAGATGGTTGAGTTATAAGTACTCCAACATTTCGGTGCTTTAAAAGATGAAATATACAAATTTCCTGAGCTTGAAGATGAGTTGTGGAGTCACTCATGATCTATTGAGACGCAACAGTGAAATTTTGGAAAGTAGCCTCGATAATACTTGTGAATGTATATAAAATGAATTAGTTGAGATTTTGACATTGTTTATTTTAGCTGAGAAATGTGAATACCCGTAATGGCCGACTTCATACGCCAAAGTTTCAAAGTTTTCATCAGTAGCTAAGTTCTTCAGATTGTCGGTTGCTTATTTGAAAGACATTATTAATATTGCCGGGTCTGCTTTCCAAAATTTCATTATTTCTTTCCATTTGCCTAATGGCGACTCGTTCCGCAGTAAAATATACGCATTGAATAATTTTTATTTATTATAATCTCTACAATACCCGTAATACGCCATACCGAACTTTTTATATTAATAAATTTAAACACATTTTTCTTTCAAGTAAACAAGTAATTGTATAATTTCCTATATAATTCCGTCCGAAATTAGAGTGAGAAAATATAAAGTTACTAGTACTATAATAATAATAATTGGCCGATGACAATAATGTTAACTTCCTCAGTCACATGAGGCAACTGTTGGGGTGGCACCTTCAACATAAGCCCTGGCCGACACCTTCCTTTCCGTTATTCCGGCCTGAACCTTAGGTGCCTATAGACCACAAATAAAAAAATCAAATTCAAATTAATAATGATACCAACAGGCTTGCAATGTTTAAAAAAATGTTTTTAACAGATGTTTTAAACAGGCGATTGTTTTAAATATTTTGTTTAAAACATTTTGAACATTTGTTTTAAACGATGGTTTTTAAGCCGTGTTTAAAACATGTTAATTTAATTTTTCTTCTTTGAAAGTATCATATTATTTTTAAGAGTACGAAAGTGTGTGTTTTTACAAGTAAAACTTATACAATTTGTCCCGAATGAAAGCTGTTATCCAAAATAATCAGTATTATGGCGCCGCAAGCCTACCTACAGACGGAGACATAAAATGCGTTATTTATTTTTTATCGGTTGGCTGCTAGAAGCGGGAAATATTAATTCGCTACCAATAACATGTAACAAGATGCTCATATTTCAATTCTTTCTTTTTTATTTATTGTGAAAAACTGCCAGGAAAACAAAAACTTCATGGGCATGTATTTGCTTGTATGATTACATTGCTTTTTTATGTTTATGAGGAAAGGGACAGTAGTGAGTAACTGTGTAGATTTGATAATCATTTCTAATTTCGCGCTTGGATTTTGTGCTGGTTGGTAGTGCTGTAAACAAAAAAAGTTCTTTTTTTCTAAATTTCATTTTTTTTTCGAGGCAGCAATTTGTGATATTGCTAATATATAGATCATTAAGAAGTAATATAACATAATTTAAACCTAGATCACAAATATTTTGTTTCTGAGATATTCCGGGTTGCTTAGTTCTCATCGCTGCCAACTTAAAAAAAATCTTCCATATCGTATCTGCCCCAAGCATAGCTTAAACATTATTGAAGACAATAGAAGAAAGTTTTGGGTGTCCCTGACCTCAAACACCCCAATCGCCAGTGTTGCCAACCTATTTTAAAATTCAACTTATATAAATACCTTTATTAATAGAAATCTACACGTGTGCATTGATTTACGCTAAATGTGACATACCTGTTCATTAGGTACTGGGACAGGTCATACAGGCACTCCAGGCACCGTAGTTTTGCAGGGTTGCCAAACTATTAAAAAATCTTGATTTCATATTTGTTACCGTTAGACGTATCCGCATTGATTTACATCAAAGTTAACATGTGCATTAGGTACTGGGAAAGTGGGTACTTCCGGCGCCGTAGTTGTCATGTTGAAAACCAATTTCAGAAAATAAAATGTTTAATTGCTTCCTTATCGTTGAACGTATTATTACCTGACTTTGTACTTACGTACTGGGACGCGTCATAGAGGTACTTCAGGTACTACAGTTGACAGTGTTGCCAATCAATTTTAAAAATTAAATATTTACTACTCCCATTCAGTTCGACGTATCCGCACCAAGCTTTTAGTATACATATTCAGCACAATCGGAACATACTGTGGTTGCTCCCTATACTCAAGCACCCAAGTGTCAGCGTTGCCACCCTGTTTTAAAGTTCAATTTTTTAAATGACTCCCATAGCTTCCCTATACTTTCAAAAAAGCTCATGGGGAGCCGCGGGACGTATCTACGTTATGATATGCTTTGAAATATTTCTCAGAGCCATGCAACAGACTCATTAGAAGAAACCTATATATAGTTGCTTGTTTATAAGAGTATTCATTATGCATTTATACAAGTCGATTTAAATATGCATATAACAAAATATTTTTTGTTACACTGTCTCTATCTGTATATATTTTCGTAGTATATGGGGCGAGACTTCGAGCCCGGAACACGGTAGAGCAATGCCACCGAGCTTTTATAGTGAAACGTAATGTACTAGTAAACGCAAACATATGTCTCTGCCCTTTAATAGAAGCAGTTTATTTCCCTGGATTTTGAGCTAAAGATTTTTGCGAACAGTAATTATGATCAAAAATAGATGTCTTCCTTGAATAATAACGTAATTCTTAATTAGAAATTAACGTATTATATATACGGGATGAGATCATATTTCGGTAAGATTTCATAACTTTTCAGTTTACAGTAAAGATGTGTTTGAAGTTGTAGGAACTTAAATTCCTATAGGCTAATTCAAAATATTTCTTCAGTTTACAAACTATACCAAATAACTTCAGTCCATAGGTTCTTTGTTCCCTTATGTTGTCAGGGTGAAGATATAGGAAGTATAGCAATGTGACAATGAATGCATAAATAATCTCATTATTTGCTTCGTAAGGCTGCAGAAAAACAAAGCAATAATAAATTGGGATGAATGTGTGAAAGCTTGAATCCAATCGTACTGATTGCATTGATTATTAGCGTAAAACATTAAATGCTTGCTTTGTAAGTTAAAAAAAAAGAAAGTGGACTAAAAAAACTTTCAAAAAATTTCACAGAAAATACACTTTTTTTTTACAACATATAATCAGCTTCTTTGCTGTATGTTTATAGACTCATTATCAGTGGGTTCCACAGGAAGGAAAAAGGGTTTAATTTGGACACACTTCATTAAAGTTAATCCTTCCGTAAAAGCCAAGTGTAGATTGTGTAAAAAGGAAATGGCAGGCCTTGTTGCCCGAACGAGAGAACATTTCAAGAAGTGTAATTCAGATCCCCACCAGGGCACTGGAAAATTTTCCTTCATTGTTCCCATGGCTGGCGCTCTGAGATATACTCAGCCTCCTATCAAATTGAGTACCACAGTGTCCTTGGTATTCCTGGGCACTTTGGGAGGTAAAGGCAGCCGAGCTTGGAACTGACCACCCCACCTCACTTCGTGCCGTTGGTCGAGAATATGTGGATCGCTACCTCCACATTCCCCATGTGCCGTTCACGGCGCGTGCACATTGCAAGGGTATACTTTTACCTTTTTGCTCTTTTATATAATAAATAACTTTGTCATTGAACTTTAATAAATAGCAAATTTCCTTCAATTTCTAGTAAATGCTTATCAATAAACCGAAAGCACGATTGAAACGTTATAGATGCAGATGGACTACCTATCATAACCCCTAGCAATTTTTTAATTTTAAGAAAATGTTTAAACCTGTCTATTAAAAAAAATGTTTAAAAAAACAACAACATAAAAACACATTTTAAACATAGTTTTAAAAAAATGTTTTTTTTTTTTTAAACCCTGATACCAAGGTAGACTGATTTTTAAATCTGAGTTTAAAAAATCCATGATTTAAATATAAAAATAATTGTATTTAAAATAGAAATAAAGTGCAGTATTTCTAAGCATTCTATGGTTCAAAATATGTGTAAGCTCGAAGTCCTTTATATAGCGATAGGCTATTAGGTCCAAATGCATAAAACAATTTAATCCCGAGATTACTTAGTCCACGAATCAACTTACGAGTCACAGATGACATATTTATAGATGGCGAATGCTATTCTCTCATTTTCTTTCATGCCACCTAGTGCCAGTCCATCCGAACTAGAAATGCTAGTACAGTACAACCCCGTTAAACCGCCTCCCTTTAACTCGTATGTCCGAATAACCCGGACGAAAATTACTACAACTTGGAGCGACAGGTGGATACTACACCGACCGAACTTCTCATGCTGAAGCGGGTGCGAGATTGCGCCCCATGCATGCGTTATTCAAAACAAAAGCAGCAGAAACTCACGAGCTTTTTCTCCAGTAAGTAAACTTTCAATGTGTTTTGTAGCCATAAAGTTACTACTGTATATTGTAAGTATAGTATATATTTTTTTTTCATTAAAAGGCGATTCTATATGTACTGTTAGTTATGATTTTCTTAACTTCACCAATATTTCACCACAATCTCGGGTAACACCGATTTTCGTTATTCCGGACCGTCCTCAGTCGCAATAGATTCGCAAAACCTACATTTTAATCTATTCCTGACCCCGTAATATGAAGAAGCAGACTCTCAGCTTGTACTCCATGCTATTTCTCAGTTTCTAAATTGAATGTAGGAACAATCGTTGCATATTAGCATTATTTCATTCCTATTAAATAATAGAGTGAATGAAATTCACCATCTATAAATTTTTTATCTATGACTCGTAGGTTCATTCGTAGATTTAATAATATCGGGATTAAATTATTTTATGGAACTGGACGTAAAGAGATGTTGTAAACCCAATCGAGAGCAATAGGCCAAGAATTTTAACAAACTGATTGATTGGTTCATTTCGTATTACATGCAAAATTTTAGGAGACATGTAGGAACTAGGAACCCAATTCATATTATTAGTTGTCAATGTGTACTATACATTTGTGTATTATGATAACGAACACAAAACAGAAAATCCAGTATTTCGTTTACAAAACCAAAATTGTTGTTTCGTAACATTGCCTGCTTATTACGCAAAATATATTTGTATCAAACTATTTTAATTTTTAATAAATTGTTTAGAAACAGTTTCTACTTAATTTGTGTGTATGCCAGAGAATGAAAATGCAAAGCTGCGTATCCACTATTGATTTGAATATATTAAATATATCTCATTGAATTGAATTTTATTCAAGGCCTTTAGGCAGCTTTGGCTCAGGCCGAATGGATGATGATGGGAGAATTGGTGGAATGAAGAAATTGGGAGGAAACGGGAGAACCACGAAAAAGCCCATGCGCACTGTGTTTTTTCACCACTAACCTCAAATAACACGAGTCGGAGCCAAACCAGTGATCTTACGCGCCAGCGGTGAGCCACAGTGCCCCCCAAATAACTCTCATATTTTATGGAATATTGCTATAGGGTGTTCCCAAATTGATAGTACAATTTTGAGGGCCGAAAATTCTCACCGAAATGAATTATAATATATCTTAGAAAATTTTGTTACGATTATAAAATTTGCTGTTACAATACTTAGAAACAAAGGAAGATACAGATGTCATTTTTGAAAGGAAGTTAATACGCAGAAACTTTTCATATATTTTCTGTTTTATGAATTAGGGTCTATACCCCCTCGAAAATCACTTAATTCATTTCTAGTGACTTTAAAAACTTGTAAAATGTTGGTAACGACATATCTTAATTTCTTATTCAAAATTAATACAAGTTGTTGTAATTGCCTTTTTCTATGGCGATTTTCCATAGCGTGAATTCTATTTGAGTTTTTGCTTGTCAAGGTATTTGAAAAAGGAAACTAACTTAGCTTAGCCACAAGTTATTTAGAAATCTATTTAAATAATAATAAAAAAAAATCGACAAAATTAATTTTGAAAAAAAAAATGGTGATTTTTTTTTTCAACCTTGGATGATACTTCTGTAATATCAATATGGTTGAACAGTGAATAAAAATGCTGTTTTCACCGTGCGACCCACATCGTTTTCCTTTCTTCAGTTTACCCACATTACAGCTCATAGCCGTCTGTCTGGTCCATAAATGTAAATTATATATAAGAAATTAAAAACAAAACAAAAATAAAAGTAGGAAACAAGAGACAAACAGAAAACAAAGCGGCGCACTGTACGAAATTTCACAAAGAACCACAAATTAAATACAAGAGCAAAACTTGATCAGAACAAAGACCGGCTGCAGATAAGGCTGAAGTCAATGCGGGTTCGAGTTCTGTTCACATAACGCAAATTCCTGAATGGAACATTTGATTAAGATCATCTTGGCTAACTTCATTTTCGGTCTTCCTCAAACAGAGGAAAGATGTGAACTTGGACTGGCCGTGGTCTGAAATGCTCAACAACCTCAAAATGTAAATTTTGCAATATTTATTTTGGCATTTCTTTGATCGTATTCCATGCGAAACTAACAACTGATATGATCCGTCTGTTTTTCTTTATTGAGGTAGGTTTCAAAGAAACTCGAGTAATTTGACTTCTGATACTTTAATTAGCAGAAATATTTAGTTAAAAACTTGATTTTTCATATTTTCATCAACCATACCAGGCAAATATCGGGATGGAACCTACTAACTACAACACCCTGGCCGACTACTTTCCAACGTTCTTTCCCCCATCTATCCCGGCCTGAGGCGCGTAAAGGCTAAAAGGTTATAAATATTTAAAGAAAAATAAAATTATTAGAAACTTAACCGTATTTATTAATCTGATTGCGGAGGAGAAAGATGGAAATGTTTGCACAAAAAAAAAAATATTGTTACTGTTCAACTACAAATTGCTTTCTCCTTTTTTTTTTAATTTAAAAAAATACATACATATTTGGATATTTTAAAGGTCGAATATCTTGACATTGAACCGTCCAAGATGGTCTTTATTTTCCATGTTAATTTGAATTGCCAACGCCCTAAACGAACTTGGGAGTGCCTAAGAAGAGATCTACAGTTTTTGTTGAAGCGAGCTCCGAACGATTCCGTTTATTGAGTCCCTCCCCGGATTTGAAACCATGACCACGCATCCTAACTATTCTGCACGCGCGACATTCTTTTGGAGCTTTGTCTATAGGACACAAGAACAGGAAATAAAGCCATTGTTATAAATTGAAATCATATCGAAATTTCTGATAGGCTTGCACGTGTCTAATCCACTGATTTCACATACGATTATAGTCTGTCATAACAAAGATATGTTGTATATGCATTTAACTTGATTGAACTATAAATGTGAAGGCATTCTTAATTCGCTAATTATGAGTAGAGTTATTAACAGTTCCTTTACAACTTTAGCCTTTTCTTTCTTCATTTCTTCCTCAAGGTAGTCAACTAGTACCAGCGAGTCAGTTGTACAGAGTAATAATATTTCGAAGCGTTGTTCTTGGCTGGAAAACAATAAAATGTATAAATGACGTAGCTCGTTTAATTGGTGTGTTATTTGCAGTTGATTTATCAAGCGTATAGCTTCTATTTTGTATGTGTGCTTCAGGTGTAGAATTAAGTGACGTATATGGTTGTAACCTTCACAGTTTTATAAAATATTTTCTGCTTATCCGATTTATAAAATATGTATCCTTGAAGTGCTGAACGAGCAACGGAAGTAGTGAAATCGTTTACAGAGTAGGAGAATGATATAAAAATAACTGCGATTTAAAATATTGTCATGTTATTTTTCTCGGCATTGATTTTTGAAGGCTTAAATATTATGACAAAGTCGTATTGATATTTTTGTTTACGGGGTAATCTTGCATTAAAAAAAACAAAACAAAACACGAACTATATGATTTATCTTTTCCTTTCCTGAAGTCGAAGACAGGGCCTTTGATCAAAATACAGTAACTTTCATACTGGAGCTATTCTCAGCATTTATCTACGAAGAATGTTTGAGAAGTGGTGGGCCTTTCTGGGAAAGAGTTGTCGCATTAAAATGAAAATTCGGCAGTGTGTAACACAACCATTGCCAATTATTACTGCACCCTCTTGCGGAAATTGTGGGTCGCCATTCCCGAGAAACGTCCCGGAACACTTGAACACGGTGTGACTTTATGGCCAAGAAAATGTAATCTGCGCTGCCTGCGCCTCCTTGTAGCAGATTCATGAATGTGACTGAACTGTTATCCAACCCACCGTACTTGGTGGATTGGGCACTGTCAAGCGTCACCTGTTCCTGTACTTAAATGACATCTTAGAACGTCATTTCCGCAGTAAAGATGTCGCCATGATTAGCTTGAGACGGTTCCTTCACAGGTAGGATCAGTACTTCTTAAACAATCTTCGTATATGCTAATGATATGAAGGGTGTGAGGCAAAAACATGGTAACCCACAAATGTTTATTTTTTGAGTTATTCGGCACCCGATGGAAAGGAATCATACCGCGTCGTTTAATGTTGTCCGACTTCAAATTGTGCTCCAGAGATGGCAGCAATATTTACTTATGGTAAGCCAACATTTTGCTATTCATAAGATGGTAACCAACAATTAAGATGGCGGGAAACGAGGAGCAGTATACCAGCTTGCCACTAAAAAGGAAAAGAATTTGTAAATTAAACATTTCTTAGAGCGAGTTCAGTGAAAAGATTTATTCTTGAATGACTTGCGAATATTATGGTATAAATAATAAAACATGGTAACCCACACAGCAGCATGAAAAATAGAAATTCGTTATTTTGATTTGGTACAATTATTTTAAGCTTTTGTGTGTAGCTTTACGTGAAAAATCAGCTTTCAGCCAATGAAAATGACTTGTGCAGCAGTAAAAATCGAATTTCTTAAAAGTTTAACATTGTGGGTTACCATGTTCTTGCCTTACACCCTTCATATGAAACTTAGGGAGATATCGATGATATAATAGTCAGATTCTTGTTTCTGAAGAGTGAAGAAAAAATGTGGAAATATCCTTATATGCGTAAATGCTGAAAGAAATGGAAATCAAATATATAGTAATGGGCACTGGGTGGAAGGTGCTACCTGTTGGAGGGTATGTTCTTCACGGCCGCCATCTTGAAGTCTGTCATATTGAATCTAGATTGATTTTCTTACATGGGAAGGGGGTCGTGTAATATGTCATTCTGGGCTAGAAGTTTAAGGGAAATACGTTTCTGAAGTCAGTTTTGCCCTCCATGTATTAATGTGTGAGATAATGGTGTGTGGCATTTGTATTTATTAATGATGCAATAGCCTGAAAACACCCATTTTGGCTTGAAATAATGAAGGAATTGAGACCTAAATGTATACAAATTGTTCCTGAGTATAGTGCCCTATTGATATAGGTGTGTACACATTTGGGTTTCATTTTAATCGTTATTTTAAGGCGAAATAGGTGTTCCCAGGCATCATTACCAAATGCTGGACCGTCACATACCCTTATCTCTCACAATATTACATGTACGGCAAAACTAACTTCAGAAACGTATTTCCCGTAAACTTCTAGCCCAGAACGTCATATTATACGACATTCTTCCCATTTAAGAAAACCAGTCGAAATTCAATATGGCGGACTTCAAGGTGGCGGCCGTGAAGAACATACCCTCCAGCATGTTGTAACGCTTTCCACCTAGTACCCATTACTATGTATTTTTAACGCCCATTTCTTTCATTAGTTTACGAATATAAGGGTATTTTCAAACTTTTTCTTCACTCTTTAGAAACAAGAATCTGACTATTATATCATCGATATCTCCCAAATTAATTGCGCTTGAGTTGCCAAAATTTGTATGTAGATATATCTTGACATTCTAACAATGATAAAAAAAAAAATTCTGCCCCATCAGTATGTTTGCTTGTTAGCCGAGTAGCCAACTTGTTCGCGTTAGGTATAAGCTGTCCTAGTTTCGATTCTCGATGTAAGCACATTATTCTTTCTATATTAATTTAGTGTCTAGTGATGGAGATATTATAATTGAGTCGTAGCGGAGCGGCCCAACCAAGTGGTAGCGCACACTGTATAACAATGCCACATAAGGCGACGATGGGAATAGTTGCACTTCCCACTCAATATCTGCTTTACGAAAGCCATCTATCAGGCACTGGAACTCTATGGGTTGTTATGCTAGGAGTGTCCTTTTTTAAAAAGTAATAATTTCATTATGTTAAAACATTTCAAATATTAAAACTATATTGTAGCCTAATTTTATTATAAGAAAACTTACACAACGAGCCTATGAACCACATGACGTCAATTTGGGGACAGTTAAATTATCGTAGCTTAAACTAAGTTCTTAAAAAGCATTTACCATTCCATATCATAAAGTACCATAGCTGCAATCTTGCTCACTCTCCCAAATTGTAATATTATCTCCCTTCGTTCCACTACTTAAGGATACTTAAATTCAATGACTGTCCTTGCAAAAGTGCTATTCTGTTCCATTCAAAATTTATACAAGACAAGACGTTTATTAAGATTAGCCGTCAGTCACAGTCCGCTAGTTTTGTGGTATTTTCATGCACATTTCGCATATTACAAAATAATTTTAGTCGTTTGAAATACCCGTGAGACGCGTACTTGTACCTAATGCTTCAGGAACAAACCGTCCGTTGTGGCTACGTGAAGGATACTTTTGCCGTGGAAATTGGCACCTCAGACAGGAGGGTGACTGTAGATGCCAATATAAGCCAGAAATTGAATTTGTTGTAATTTTGAGCTACTTATAAGTTCTGGGTGGTAGTATATAGAGGGCGGATCGATATGCACGGAAAACAGCTAATATCTATCTATATATATGCGCAAATATTCTGTAAAAATGGCAAAAATATTGCAAAAATGACGTAAAGATTATGTAAACTAATTTTTCTGCAGAATATTCACAATTTTGGTATTTTCACTGTCAACCTTCTTTCCCTCATACAGTGTATCAATTCTGTTTGTTAGACCTATTACCGGAGCTGAAAAGATACTTTTCAAGATTATCTTCTACAAAACTCCTCCGTTTATTGGTAAGAATATTTTTGTACGCAGAGAAAGTAGGCAGCATTAACTATCAGTCGTATACATTTTAATCTTTGAAATTTTAATACATTCTTCCCTAGCTCAACATGTTTCAGCTCAGTTGAAGTTCTAAAGGTCTCAAGAGACCTCTTCTTTCGAGACTTCGTGTTTCTAGGTCATTTCTATTTCATTTATTGCTGTTCTCACAAGTGCAAACAAGTATACTAAATGAAATCAACTCAAAAAGTTTGATTGTCGATAGGTTATTTCTTATCGCAATAGCGTGCGCAGGATTACAATTAAGGGGATTAAACAACTTTCTGCTTGGAATAATAATAATAATATCCCTTGTGCAATGCGTACGGGCCGTGAACGGCATGGAGATGTGGAGGTAACACTCCGCATACTCTTGACCTACGACTCGAAGTGAGGTGGGGTCGGCCGGCTTTACTTCCCAGGGTACAAGGAGTACCAAAGAACACATATAAGTCTTACCGAGCGGCCGTGGCTCACCGGTAGAACATTGGCTTAGCATTCAGGAGGTTCTGCGATGGATCGATCCCAGCGGTCGACCATCCCTACTGATGTTTATTCAGGGTTTTTCCATCTTTTTCACCAGGCAAATTAGGTCCTGGCCAACGCTGCAAAACTTCACTTACACTCTCCCAATTTTAACTTTACATCCCTAAATTGAAAATCCTGCCGGAATCTCTGGTTCAAACGCAAGGAAATAGTTTCAAAATTGCTTTGTCTTTCAGGTTATCGGATATAAATTGGGTCAGGCCGGGTCCGAAATCTATACCCGGTGACCCGTTTCAGCTCTGCTACGTAGGGATGCAACAGTAGGAGTGGTTTAGTGGCTTCTAAGCAACATTGTGGAGGTTGAGTGAGCAAGAACTGTGCTCAAGTTGACCATCCTCACTGATGCTTTCCTAGGTTGAGCGTTGCCTCACCAGATGATGAAATTGCACCTTTCTTAAGGCCAGGATTGATTCCTTCCCACATTCCTCACCTTGAGTACATCACGGGATACAATTAAACAAATTAAACAAGATTGTATATTACACCATATAAAATAGGTATTTTAAACGACAAAAATATTTATCATTGTACCAAAGCGACAACGCTCTTCTCATGTTTGGAATAGAATTTTGAATTTATTTATGGTTTTTGCATCTCAGGCTCAGGCCAGAATAGGGTACTAAAGGGTATGCTTGAAGCTAGTCGGCCAGGGTCTAGTTCGTAGGTACCATCCCGACATTTGTCTGATGTGATTGAGGAAAACCCTGGGAAAACTTCAGTAATTCATTTTTAGATTATACTAAATTCTCTCACCAAATCAGATAACTGCCGCACCCCGTTTCCGATTGCCGTCCTTTTCGTATAAAGATTATTTAGATTTTTTCATACTACCTTTACCTATTTCCAAACAACTGACTGATCTATATAAGTACATTACATGTAAGATTAGAAGAGACGTGCGAGATTGCTAACATCTTAGAAAATCCAACATCTAGCAGCCGTAGCTGAATTGGAAGTATGTTGACTTCGCATTCGGAATTCCCGGGTTCAAACCGGAGGTAGACCATCATGAATAGAGCGTTTCCAAGGTGATCTTTCAGGGACAAGTAAGGTGAAACCAACAGTCTATTTCAGTGCCGATGTAAATCTAATACCAGTCGCCACTATACTAGATGTTTTGAAAGATAAACATCTTCCTTTTTCGGTATATTTCATACTGTGGATTTCCAATAGCTGTGATGTCAGTTTGGCATCCATCATTTTTTCCCTCGGACAGCGTGGTGCTTTAAATAATGGTTAATAACCTCTTGGAAGTGTTTCAATTCCGTAAACAGAGAAAAAGTGTTTACAAAAGTTCATACGTAAAACTTTATAGAAATATGCTACTATATTCGCAAACGAGCAAAATATGTACATACACCTAAAATATGACATTATATGCGCAATAAAATCCCCATAATTTAATTGTAAACAGCCTAAATAGATTTTTTTATCATGCAGATTTTCGATATATTCATAAAAATAGAAATATGCTAATATGCAAAATCCGCCCTCTAGTAATATAACTAGGTTTACTCCTTTTGCGAAGGGCTTTCTGGATAACATGTCAAAAGAGCTCCAGAAATATGAAGTAAAAGTCACGAAAACTGTAGAGAAACCGTAAGAAAGAATGAATGAGATGCATTTAAAATTGACTATGAAACGTGGACTCAATATATGATCTGTACGATTATTCAAACCTTACCTTAAGTATTATGTTTAATATAGAGTACGGGGGAAGACAGTAATCAGGAAATCAATGCACTTAATTAGCATTGGTTAATTTAATATTGTAGACGTAGTATGTATCTGCTGTGAAACTTTTGTAGTTATCACAGATTGTATGAATTCGATCTTCTTGAAGTTGACACGTTAACCAGCCTTGAAATCCTATTCCTTTCAGCATCAGTACACACACGTTCGGTTTGGAGGTAAATTAGTTATATGAAATGTTTATTAATTCGTGCAACGTTTCATTTGGCAAATCCCCAGATGTCCTTAATTCGCGTGAAAATAACTACCTAAGAAATCAGACTTCCATTTAAACTTCTGTGAATTAAATGTTTATTTTAACTTTTCTATAAATGTGTGAACTCAATTATCTTGATCATAGATATATGGAGAAGAGAATTCCAGTTTAATGGCGAAATCAAAAGGTATGCCATTGGGCGAACTATATAAAAGGTAGCAGTGGGCAGATAGATTCCTTTCAATTGGTAAGGAGTATTGAATAAATATTGAACATTTCTTTCATAGCCTACGTGTTCATTTCTTTTATGTTGGCAAATTGAATTATATTCTTCAGTATACAACAAAATCATGACAATTATACTGGGTTCACAATTCGGATACTTTGCCGATCATACTAACATGCGATAATTTGTTTGTGCTTGATGTTCTCTTATGTATCGAGCATCTTAAGGTTTCTGAACGAGTTGTTTTCTTGGTGATCAGTTGGCTGAGATGGGTCTGTTTTTCAGTTCCTTAATCCTGGCGAAAGATTACCCCCAAACAGGAGTCTGCCAGAATTTAGTTTGTTGATATGAGTAATTTTTCATACTTTCTATCGTTTTCTAATGCAAAGGATTGTAAATTTTGCTCATTAATTTGTAGGGGTGACATCCTCCATTAGAAAGGTCTGGTGGAAGAACTGTCCCCAAAAGACTGTGCTAGGCAAGAAAGATTTCGTACCGTATCTCAGATTCTATATTCGGTATTGTTGAGTTGCAGAAAGAAATAAGCTAGCTCTGCGATTCAAATAATAATCGCGAAGGTTCCGGTCTCTTGATAGCCTCTCAGGCACACAAACATTGATTTTTATAAAATAGGTTGCCAACACTAACAACTGGGTTGCTTAGGGACGGGAATATAGACAGTTCTATTGTGTTGAATATAGTTTATACCAAGTTTGTGACGGATATGTATAACGGAAAACAAATTGAATTTAAAGTACGCTGGCAACACTGGCAACTGGGGTGCTTGGGGACGGGGTTACCCGCAATAATTTTGTGTGGTGTCGAATAATGTTTATTCAAAGTTTGTTGCTTAATGTTTAACGTAACTCAAGCAGTTTGAAAAAAGTATTATATAGGAAATACGTTGGCAACACTGACAACTGTGGCGGTTGGGGGCGGAGACGCACTATTTTTTCTATTGTGTGAATAACGTTTAAACCAATTTTGGTGCAGATAGGTTATTGGACTGGAAGGAGTTTGAACAATTATTTCTTTTTTAAAAAGTGAGTTAGTAGCATAGACCCACTGCACTAATTGAGACGCTTCCGGCGGTTCTGAGCTAGTCTAGCAAGGACCTTTCCAACAATACCTCCACCACCTCGCAGTATCTTGTGGTTCATGAGATGTATATTTTGGACACAGACGGATGGACTGACTGACAGCGTGATTATAAAGTCCCTTTTTTAGTTTCTCATAGGACATGACATGGCCGCATTTGCAGCTAAAGAAAGCGGGAAGAATATCTTCACGTGTTAAATATACTGAAAAGATTCCATGTTGATATACCATTTAAACTGGAACATTTTGAGGTAGAAATGAATAGCACGAAGATTGTTCACTTTACTTGTACAAAACTTGGTAATTCGGATATTTGGAAAGAATATATGGCAACATCCTATGCGCAGTATAATAATACAAATTCTTATCTACAAATACTTAAAAAAAAAGATTTTTCAACCCACGAAGGAGCAGGGACTGATAAAACGATTGAATGTTCAGCTGCATATGCGTGATTTATTGTGTGATGGAGACTTGAGAGTGATAATTGTGAGGTGACGCGTAGAGTACGTTATACTATGCTTTGTTAATTGAGAAGCTTAATCAATATGAATAGGACGTATGTAAGGTAACGATTGCGTTCTTTGGAAAGAATTGAATAAAATGTTCTTAAACGCCGAAGAGGTGGACATTAGGCAATAGGAAAATAGTACGATAAGATAAAGATAAAATGAATTGTATGGGCGGCAACAGCACTATGGCTTACGCCCAGGAAAATAGTACGTAATCGATACAACAACGACATGGAGATGTTTTAATTAGAGCCTATTTTTGTGAAAATTGTATATTATGGAACGATGCGGTTAAAGCTAAGTTGATACAATTTTAATAATACTAGTCATTATTAGAATAGTATTCGATTAATTGTTCGAACAATATCAGAGAACTCGTTGAATATTATTAAGATAGTGCTTAAAGTTTTTTTTTCGTAAACAAAATATCGAAAACACTCGCATATTCGGTTGTGTTGAATACTCGAATATATCAAAAGGACATCTTTGCACTCCCAGGGAGTAATACCCTCTGCTCCCCATTGAAAGAAACACTGTTTTCTTTGAAAAATAAAAGGAAAGCAAAGTGAAGACTTGAGCCAAAGAAGCAGTCAAGATTTGCTGTGGCGAAGTTACCATTTCTGATCGGCAATTAACAGAATGTTGTTGTTGATGATCGCAGTTATTCTTATTGTTTTCCACTATTTCTGTAAGTAATGGAAACGATTTTCAACCTACAGTGATTGTCACGAACAACAACGAATTCTTTTCCGGAAATAAGAGAACTTCTTCAAGAGTAAATTCATTAGACGATAATTCATTGGATAAAATCTCTGATTTCATGAAATTCTCAACTCATTATCAAAGTTGTAGGAGAGCGTGCGTGCGTGATGTAGCACGTGCTTCATCTCGAGACTACCGCTGATTCAAAAGAATATAATGTTCATGAACGGGAAACCACATATAGGAAAATGTGTTAGCATTTTCCCAGAAGAACTTTCAATGGGTGTAGAACAGGTTGCTAAACTTGAGTAATAATAAGGAAGTGCTGAAGCGTTAAGGTGAATGAAGTGTTCATTATGTTCTTCTGTCTGGTATTCTGTAAGCTGCTGTATATATAAGTGTTGTTTCCAGAAAGCATAGCAGAGTTTGAAAATAGCGTATGTTACACTCATTTCGTGTATGTGAGTGTAACTTAACGGTACCATGTTGGATATTTCGCGGGAGAAAATATTTTATTCACTCAACTGACAGTTTTATTGTATTTCTCCCGCAAGAAGAACGAGTCCTATCAAAAACTAAAACTCTCATTCCACTTGGTTTGTGCCTCGACAGTGGTTTTAAGAAATTTATACAGGGTGATTAAGAAGTAATTGCATTACTTTCAAGTGGGACATCGGAACAAGAAAAAAGTTCATTTTAACATGGGTGAAGTTCCACTTAGTTTTGGAATTGAATTTTATTTTATTTATGACCTTTAGGCATCTAAGGCTCAGGCCGGGATAGGAGAGGGGAAAGGTGCGGGAAGGTGTCAGCCAGAATCTAAGTTGAATGTACTATTACGGTATTTGCGTGGTATGACTGTGGAAAAGCCCTGGAAAACCTCATTCAAAATGTCTGACCGCTGGGATTGAGCCCATGACCTCCCGAATACTAAACTAGAGTTCTACCACTGAGCCACGGCCGCTCGGTACTTCTTTTGGAGATACAGCGTTTCCACTTGGAGCACAAAATCGACACCTATTAATTACATAAGACCATTGTTGCTCATAGAAAATTCTAGACCACATATACCAAAAAGGGCACGTGACAGCATTCTGGAAATCGGATGGATTCTGAGAAAGGTACGTGACAACATTTCTGCTTCTCGGATTCTTCCGTATTCTCCAGACATTTCCCATACGTAATCCTTTTCGTAGCTTAGACAAGTCTAGTTGAACGTTTGAAAACTAAAAATTAGGGGTTATTAGGAAGGGGACGTAAAGAGAACATCTTTCGTATATACTTACGTATGATAAACAAGCTTCAACCAACACAACAAGGTATGTATGTATGATGGTTGAATTGTAATCTCAGAATTCTACTGCTCTATTCGTAACCATATTGGTAAAAATAAAACAACATTTAGGACAACGTCTATAAGCAACATTTTTTTTTTTTCGAAATTATTTTGTATAAATTTTAAATCTGCAGGCAGATAGAAGAATGTCCTTCAGATGAACATTTTTCATCATCAGTTTTTAAGCAGATGGTAGTGATTATTTAAGGTATTGAGGTACGGTAATACCGTAACAACGGTTGTGTATTGATTATCTTGAAAGTAAGTTGAATTTTGAACAAATTTGGATCGTTTATCAGTGACCATGCAAGCATGAAGTAATTCACCTATAGGCCTATGTCAATTTCATGATAAAAAATTAAAATCGGAGTTGGCAGTTTAGCTGTTCTTATATATAGTGGGTTAGTTAGTTTGTCTATCCTACATATACCCATACCAGATCGATATTTCAGTTGGTTTCGACTTTCGAGACACTTATAAGAGAAAAAAATAAAATCATTGGGGAAAATCTATCTTGCATAATACAATATTCCTGAGCTATGAGTACAAATAGGCACTAC
>JAGDQP010027361.1:1866-25067 GCA_022664845.1 Lepisma saccharinum
CCACTGGACTGGCTTTTTAATCTGATAAAGATATACTAGATCAACAATTCAATAACCTTTTAATAGAAATACAGTGTGATTATAATATCCATGGTAAGGTTTCTTTAAGAAAAACATGTTCACGCATTATGTAGAAACGGCCATATTTTAGCCGCACCTTCTGCTTAAACAATATTAAAATGTTAAACTATATACTGTTTCCTTGAAGCGCGACTGAATAGTTAAATGCATATTCGAGCATAACGATGAAACATATATTCATGTACAAAAGTATCTTCAAGGCTTTAACCATATTTTAATGTTAAAATATTTATTTTTTTGTTGGTAAAGAGACTCAATCATTGCACAGACATATTCGAGCATTACGTAGGAACGATAAATTCGATTTTCACATATTGCTTTAGGCTGGACTGGAAGGCTGAAATTTGGCATGACTATTCTTGGATAGACTGGATTTTTTTAAAAATTAATTAATCAGTTGCGTACGTCAACCTCAAACCTAAGGCATCAAAAATACACTCTTCATTGAGCTAAAAAAATCCCTTTCGGTAGGCCTACAGGCTAAGGTAGATCTCGAAGTTTTTTTTATTTTCAAAAATTTAAATCTCGCCTTATATGAGCGCTATCGAGAAACTATTTATTGGTCTTTTGATTATTCATCAAGAGCTGATTATATATGGATACAAATATATATATATATATATAGAGAAGCACTTATATATATATATACTCGCTTTGTTTCGCTGGAAGTGCTACCCCCAGACCCCCGTACTGGGTTCGCCCCCAACTTCAGTGCTTTTGAAAGGATACGCCTCCTTTGTCTTAACAAAAATCTCCCTGCAGCACTACACCACCATGGTGTCCATCTGCACCCTCCCACGGGGAGCTGCGCCCCCAAAGGGGTGGTTTGCCCCATTTATTGTAACCTACTCTTGGTCATACACCTTCAAAAAAAAATTAGTTTCTCTACCTTCAATGATTTGGAAACTGGGTTTTTGGAGCGGCCATTTTGGATCCAAGTTGACGACTTTATGAAAGTTTTCTTATATTGTCGTAACCTACTTGTGATGGTACACCTTCAAGTACAATTTCATTTATCTAGCTCAAACGATGTGCAAAATGGGGTTTTGGGCGGCCATTTTGGATAGAAGATGGTGACTATTCCCAAATGTTGTAATATTTCCCTAAATTACTCGTCATAATGCACCTTTATGCCAATTTCGTTTCTCTAGTTCAAACGGTTTAGAAAATGTTTTTTTAGGTCCGCCATTTTGGATCCAAGATGACGTCTTTGGATACATCATGTAATATTTTAGTAACATACAAGTGATAATGCACCGTGTTACCAAATTTGATATTTCTAGCTGCAGCCGTTTAGGCTGTGTATTCTACACAACAATAGGTTCGGCTTCCATTTTGGATCCAAGATAGCGACTGATTTTGCTCATTAACGAACTTAACCGAGCTATTAAGCCTAGAAACAACTTATAAAAATTTGGTTCAAATATCTTCAAAGTTATGGCCGCTAGCGTGTTAATATATATATACTTTCATATCGTACCGATCTCAATAGGTATTTATTTTTATTCGAAATCTACCTAAAAGATGAAATTCGCCATGAAGGTTGATTTTAAAAGCCATAGAACACAACATTCAACAAGTTTTCTTTTCTTTCTAATGAAAGAAGATTTTGAAAAGATAGAAAATATTTTAAAATGTTTAACTAGAAAAACTTATCAATTTAAACCAACATGATAAATTGACTTATTGCATTATTTCTGTCACGAACATCTAATTGACGCAATCATTAAGAGATTGAGTTAGTGTTGCCTACATTGTGCTATTTTGTATATACTTTCTTATGTAAGCGTCTCAGAGTTAGAAAGCAATCACGTAGTTCGGCAGAACACTAATAGATGGCAGCACAACGCTAACAGATGTTGAAGGAAAATCAATGCGATTTTGATGATAAAAATATTAAATATATTTCTGTAAAGTGCATAAAATTTTGAAATTACGTATAATGAAAATGATACTGGCTTTTCCGACCTACGTCAATGAATTAGTAAAATGTCTAAATATTTAAAAGAATAACAAGGGAGATTTTTAAGCAGAAAGAAAGAAAATGTAAAGTTCTTTAAAAATATGGAAATGTATGTGCAGTTGTCGAGCATCAAATCAGGGCCACCCGACTAGGAAAGGTGGCGTGCGTTTTGCGACCGTGCATTTTCGGCGAAAATACAGGTGAGCGTGCGTTTTGCGACCCGGAATACTGATGCAAAGGGAAATGCCAATGTTGAACCTAGTATCACTAATAACTAGATTGATATTTTGTTATTTTTAAATATATGGAAGAAACTTGTTGCATATTTCTGGTTAGGTCAAATTAGGTTAGGTTATTAGTTTCAATTTAGGAGCTAGCCACTAGAATTTAAGATACATTTTGGCTAAAGGCAAAGGCCCCTGTCCGATGCGTACGCGTGGTTAAAGGCACATGGGGCATGTGAAGGCAGGGCTTCGAATATTCTCGATCTACGGCATGAAGTAAGGCGGGGCGCTTAGTCTAATTGATTTGATTTGTTGAATAATCACTCACTAGACTAAGTCCCATTAACAAGTGACAGTGACAATCGGTATTGTGAACCAATATTGGTTTGCCATTGACTTCCATAGGAAAAAGATGACGTACGAAAGACGGCGAAAGGAAAGATGACGCAACGTGGCTCCGAACAATTTATGCCCCTACCCGGAATCGAACCCGGGCCCCTTGATTACAAGGCAGTGAGCATTACTATTCACTCACAAGGGACATTACCACCCAAGGTGCCCAGAAATAACAAAAACACTTTGGCAGTCACTTTCAGAGGTGGATACGTGCGAGAAAAGCCTTTAGTGTCCTGGTCGAGATTTGAACGCAGGCCCCCCGATTCGCAGTCAGACGGGCTGAGCTACGGCGACTCCTAATTTAATTTGGGAAATATTAGAAATCCTTTTCACTTTCACATACATATTGATGTAGTAAACCAACTTCACACAGAAAGTAATATAAATCCACGCACTGATACGAATTCAAGCCGAGCAGGCGGCAGAGAGAGAAAGCGGGTTATTTAAAATCAGGTAATATTTTCCCGTTTTTCCTTCTGTCCGTGATTGTTCTCCTTATTTAGTGTTTTCTGCGTTAATTGTTCCTTCTACATGAGATACTATTGCTTCTTGTCAGGGAAATTTTGAAAGCTGTTTGTCAGAATGGAAACTGTTATCTTAGGTTAGCCTTGCGGGACCTCAGACTACCAAGAGACAGAGCAATTTTGCTGAATACACAGTTAAGATGTAATATCGTTAATGAACTTAACTGGTTAAGATATCACTGACTCTATAATAGCTAGATTGATAGTGAAGCGCACGATTCACATTCCAGGGATCGCAAACCGCACGATACTCTGTATAGTCGCAACTTGCTCCTGATTATACATGCTTCCGTTCTTGATGAATTTGAAGAGTACTTCTAGGTTCCTTTGTTGGCACTAATTCATTTAGTTTACCAATGAAAAATCATGTATTTATGTTTACACAACATGCAAGTAATAATAATAATAATAATAAATAATTTCCTACACACTAGTAATGTTACAAAAATAGCTAGTTCTATGTCGAAAAAATATTTACTGGCAATAATTGAGCAATTCGCAAATGCGGGATTTTTGGAAATCAATTCACACTGGCAACGCTGCTTGCTTGCCGCCATACGTTTATCGTTACGATAACTTTGTAGGCACATCACATTTGTTGTCATTACGGAAAATTTTCGAGTTACGGAGGTAACTAGATATCTCTGGCAGTGGTGGCGTGAGAGGGGCTAGTGGTGCCCCTGCCGGTCACCGACACAAGTGAATCGCTTAATCAATGAAGCACATCAATGATGGTCGGTGACGTAACAGCAATGCCGTCTCAGAACTCTTTATTCGCTTGACAAGCATGACTCTTCACATTCTAAGAAGCCATTTTTACGTATAGGTTACGGCGAGTGAGCGAAAAAATATCTGCCTTGGCAACTGAGCTTTCCCGAGGGGATCCAAATAACGGAAAATTATATTTTCGGCCAACAGTAGCAGAGTGAGTTCATGATTGTTATCGTGAACGGGCATCAATCAAGTTGACTTGCTCCCGGCCTCAGATTAATTTACGCCGCCACTGATCTATGGAGCTCTGCAATAGTTGAGAACTGATAGAAGGTTTACAGTTTATTTGGAGTTCGAGCGTTGGCATTATATCTTTTTAAACTACGTATTTGTTGCTGAAAGAAAATGAAAAATATGTTTCCAGATTCAGCAAAATAGATAAATAACAGCTCTTTGCCTGGAACTGGTAAAATATTTTCGCGAACCTGCCATTGAAAATAGCTTGCTTAAGACAGGCACATATCTAGAAGATGGTTTCACGCAGAACCAACGCCTTCACAATAAGGACCCGAGGTCTGTATGTGTTTGAAATTTACGTAAAATGCATATAATTTTGCCAAAAATTATACTAATATTACTAATAATATCCGAATTTCGAGGGAGGGAGTCCGGAACCACCCTCCACCCCTAAATAATCCCTGGCTAAAGTCGTTCGAAAATGCATCTACACGGCCACATTTCTCAACATGTCAAATGTTTGTGAACCGTTGCCCTAAACTAATAGGCTAGATTGCCATCACCCTGCATTCTAGAAATGTATATGAAATGAGTTTTATTTTATTACGTTTCAAGAAGACTCTCTCTTTTAACCCAAGGTTTTGAAAAACGGTTTTCGCAAATCTGACAATATAAAATATATGCTGTTTTTTTTATTATAAGTTATTTAAAATTAAAACAATTTGTTAATATATGCCCTGATTACACACTTCAATTTGAAATACCGGTAGAAATAACTAGACAAATCACGTAGTTCATTCAATTACTAATAGAGGGCAGTGATTGTCATTAGTAAATTAGATGTTCTCTAACTTCTTGAAAAAGTATCTCATTTGACATTTATTTATAACAGTCTGGGTTTACGGAACGGAAATTGAGTTACATTATTTAAAGAAGGTAATTTATTTTTAATACAATTGAACCTCATCTACGTCGTAAATAATTATGTCTTCATTAAATTAATCAAGTATTTAATTTGTTAGCAAAGCCTAGAATTAAAACTTCCCCTTGGGTTACAAAATAATCCCCTTGCGGGGGAAAAATAAGGGAACTTTACAACTTGCTGGGATTTTTGAACTTACAATTTTTTCGACGCAAAATTTAATTTTGTTGTATATTACCCTTGTTTGGCTATATATCAGGACAATATTTTTCACACAAATACGTTACGCAATTCTGCTTATCATTGCAAGTCAGTGAATTTATACGACGCTTCAATATATTTATTTTTGAGAGAAGAAATCTCAGCTATAGACATGCGACAATCTTTATGTCCATAGCTGTACTAGTCACTACTGAATAAACCATCATTTTTAAACCATGGTGGTAGCCCAAAAAGCGGAAGGAGGCGGGAAAATAAAGAGAGTTCTCAAAAGTTTTGCGGTCGCCGTTAAGTTTATACCATAAACTTCTTTTGTTTGTCTATAGTTGAAGATTTTTATATACAGAAAAGAAACGACCTAAAAGATAACCAAATGCAAGATGGAAAAATGAAATCAAGCTTTTTTCAGGAACTACATGAATGATGATCTGTGGAAAATATAGCTATGCCTTCATCCAGCAGTGGATTGAAAATTGCTGAATATGTTGATGATGAATAGCACGGTGGTATTTGTTGTAATATAGGCTCCCGCTCGATTTGCTCGCCAAGTTTCAATTTGCACAGACTTCAGGTATTTGGTTTACAGAATCAGAGACAGTTGGGTGCCACTTTTTTTCCCTTCCATTTTCATGTATTTTTTCAATATGGCCAACTTGGTAGACACCAATTTCATGTGACCTGTACACCCTAATTATATACTCTTTAAAGAAATACCCGTCTTTTTAACTCTCTCTCTTTTTTTGTTTAGTACCAGAGTAATTTTGTAAATACACATTGTACACATTTTAGAGCTCTTCGGGTTATTTCAATATTGATTTTATAATTTGCACACTATGCTTATATTGTGTTTTGCAGGGGTTCTTTCTGACGAATGGAATTAAATTGTGAGTGAGAAATCAGTGTATAGCAAATAATGGCGTTTTTTTCAATGGAAAGGAGCTAACACAAGGACATTATGTACGTCCATGGCCTGTACGTATATGGCCATTACAGACATTCGTTTGATGTTCCCAATAAATGCTCTATCAAAATACATTTTGTTAGAAATATGCACAAGCATTAAATTTCGTTCGAAAAAATGTGAGAACGAAAGCGGAAACTGCACACCAAATACCTGAAGACTGCGCAAAAAAATCAAACTTTGCAAGCAAATCGAGCGGAATGACAAATACCACTGTACTAAAAAGCTTACCTTGTTCAATGAACTGAAATTTCTTTCTGCTCCATAAAACTACTGCCTGAAGCATTTCATGAGGAGAAACATGTGCTTTGAAGTTACGAGGGTTCCATAACTTTCTTAATAGTTCACCAAAACGCTGGACAAGCAGAAACGAGCTGTCACCTGGAGGACGTTTCACTTTAGCGTAATTGATCTCACGAAGAAAGTAATTTCTCAAAGGTGGTACGTGAGACAATGCCTGGAATATAAGCAAACAATATTAACAATAATACTAAGAATAAACACCATTAAAAAGAATCAATGTATTAGTACACATTAACACTCGAATTTCCAGACAGACGTGGGAGATCGAAAGCCTACAATTGAACAACTAAAGATGTAGATGAAAAAGATCTCGCAAATTGGCATGTAAATAATATGTGGCCGAATAATTTGTAAAGGACAATTATTTCCCTGATATTTACTAAGAATTATTAGCTTTGTAAAAATCATCTAATGGAGGTTGAAAATACTGTATTCAAGCAGTGGGTAATGTCAAATTTGTTTCAGGATATACTCTCACCTGGTTTCATTGCATATGCAAAAAATTATCATTTAGGTTTGAAATTCGTATACACTATACGACAAATTTTTTTGAGCATGTGGCTTATGGTCCCGCATGTTTTTCATGTTTATTCCTGACATCTATTTCTTCTACGTATCTCGTATTTATCATTAATGAGTTCGAAGGTGTTTGTCTGTGGCTAAGCCCGTCGAACCTGAAAGAGGATGTTACTTGGCGATCACATATTCCTTACGGGGAAAAAGATTGGGAAGGCAGCGACTAGGATCTCTATTCTAGGTACCATCTCGTAGCGCCTAGTGGAACAGAGGAAAACCTCTCAGCGAGGTTCGCCACTTGACGAGGGGGAACTGTGTTTGACGCCATATATATAAACATCATCATCAGAATTCTGTCGAAAGGAACAGGTCCTTGAAGGCAAGCTACGCCCTCTTCTCCATTCATCCCTTTCTTATGCTTTCCTTTCTAGCTCAACATACAAATTATCTTCCTTAATACTGTAGAGAAGTTGGATTCATCTGTTCCTCTTTTTCCCTCTAACATACCTTCAATTGCATCCCTCAGTATACAACCTTGATGCAGCCAATGTTCTAACCAGTTTCTTTTTCTCTTTACTGCTCAGTATTGATAGTCTCTCGCCTACTCTCTTTAGCACTTCTTCATTTCTTATCATCTAACTTTTTATATTCTTCTCCACGTTTACAGTTCGAAGGCTTCCATTCTTCTTCACTCTTACGTCGAGTTTACATTTCCGCTCCATACAATACATTTAATTATTCCTCTTCCTCAACTCGAATATCGCTTATTTTTTAAAAGAAATTACGACAATTTCATTATTTTGTTGAATCTCGTAAGGATACAAGTAATATTTATAATATAACATATGGACTAAAAAAATTCTAAGTCCAAAACGATAAAACTCCAATTTCAACACTCGAATGGAATTTATCGATTCGCAAAAGACATTCTTTTTCTTAGTAAACGCCTGTTTCGCTATCACTATTCTCGCCTTTATCTCTTCTTCATATTTCACATCCTCACTTAAACCAAAACCAAACCCCGTGGCACGACAGCTCATTAAGGGTCCAGGTCTACCAGCCAGCTTTTTGGCACTCATGCCATAGAGGTGAGATGTGGTCAGCATCTCGGCTCCTCCTCACCGTTAATGCCGGTTTTCGTGACCGGAGTCCGCTACCTCTTTATTGAGGTAGCTTCCCAATTGGCCTCATGACGCTGGGTGGACGCCTGCAACCGTCACCCGTCCAAGCACTGACCAGACCCAGAGCTGCTTGACTTCGGTGATCTTACGGGTGCACCATACCCTCACTTATACTTCCCAAATAACTGTTGTTCTGCTTTTCATCTTCCAATACAAACTTGATGTTTGCTTTGCTTTGATTTGTTCCAATTAATCCCTTTCATTTTATTTACGTTTATTTTCATTCCTCACAGCCTTCCTGCAGCAGTTTCAACATCTTGTTAAATGATGCGTCATTTTCTACAAGAAGAACCGCAAATCTAATGCATCTAATTCTTCTTTCCCGGACCTTAACTCCTTTTACGCTTTCGAAGAATGTCTTTACCATTTGTTCTAGACGTTTATTAAATAAAACAGTCACGAGACATCATCTCTGTCTCACTCCTCGACCTATTGTTGAGACCGCGGTGGCTCAGTGGTAGAGCGCTCACTTTTGGTGTGTGGGGTCCACGGTTCCATCTCAGCTCGTGCCATGTGGGTTTTGTGGTGGACAAACACCGTGTGCGTGCGTTTTCTCGGAGTTCTCCTGTTTCCTCCCACTTTTCTCATTCCACCAATTCACCCATTTTCCACCCGGCATGAAGGCTTTATATAAAAATAATTAAAAAATAAAGTCGACTTACTGCTCTTCGGTTTAATAAGTCGAAGTCTACTTTTACCCTTATTCCGTGATTTCGATACAAGATAGATTAAAAAAAAAACACCTGAGTTACATACTACTTACATACCTTTTCGTTTCTTGTCTGGTCTTAACGATACACAAAAATTAATCGTACAAACAGCACAAAAAACATAAAACACTAATAAGGGGAGGTTCTGGGCTGGGAAATGTAGTTTAGGAGTAGACTTCGTGTGGTAGCAGTTTACCCCTCACGTGTAGATACTAAAATAGCAGGGCGCACTATTTGGCAAGTTCCCTAATAACATGGGCCAAAGTCGCCTAATAACAGGGGGTGCGTAACACCCGACATGCCTTAAAATGTTCTCCCACTGTCAGCCGGTCGGGCGGCGAAGGTGGTAGCGTGCTGACTTTACGAGCCAGAAATTGCAAGTTCGAGTCCCGGTATATGAAAGTTTTCCATTTTTTTGTCAGCAGAACGAGTATTTCATGCTTAATAGTACACGTTTGGAAAACGCTCGTACTGGGATGTTAACAATGCTGTGCGGAAAAACATTTTTTTACGAAACGAGTTGAATACAGGCATGGTGTTAACCTGAAAATGAAAGAGAACATCTGGCCCATAACTTATACGTACACGTTTATTAAAAAAAATCATTGGTACTTTGCAGGAAAATAATATCGTTCCCCATGTACAAGTTTGCGTGTCCACATGATTACGCATATCTACAAATATACAGAAGGTCGTTCAATTTATATTCAACCGATTTGCAAGGGTACTCACCTTACAAGTAACTTCATCGCCACCACCGGTCGTGCTCTATTTGACTCCCAGCACCGTGGACTAGCACCCGACATTGTAGTTTCCACTGAAGCAAACTCCAAAGGGGCACAGTCATTTGAATTCTGTCCCATACTTCCGTGCAAGTTTCCTAGGTTAGCCAGGGAGTGTGGACGGCGATCTTGGAGACGTCTTTTCAACAGTGCAAATGCGTAAAATCCACTGGACTGGCATCAGGGCTCTTCACAGGAATGTCACGAACTCCTGTTTCCCGTTCCATTTCCTGATAAAAAGGCAGAGATGTTCTGGCGGTATGACTTGCGGCCTTGTCCATATGGATCGGCACCTGGCTTGAGTCCACTCTATACAATTATGGGATGTCTGTCCGAAAGATAGGTGTCATAATGGATTCCTGGAAGGATCTGGCATTCATTTTCACGTTTTTGTCAATCTTGCGTACCATCAACTTACCCGCATAACTGAATCCCGTGACAACCATAAACCCACGTTGGAAACTGTCCCGGCAGTGTCGAACAAAGTTGCTGCGACCCTTAACATAAATGTTAAGGTATATAACTGCCGGAATGTAACTACTAGTAGTGAGATGGACGCATGTTTCATCCATTCATCCTGTCTTCCAATCTCACCATGCCAGGTATTTTTCATAATTTCCTGCAGTTCGTCTTGCGTTCTGTAATGTGGAGCAGTGCTTTTCGTGGGCGAATGTTTTGCTAAGGGTTCCTGTTGCGTGTAACGGGCCACGACAGCTTTCACAGTAGACAGCTCGAGTTTTAACCAGTTCTCACGATACTGTTTCAATATGCGTATGCACGAAAAACGAGCATGGAAAAGGCCCATAACATATCCTTCCAAATAACAGGTGATTTTTTGCGTCATTTCACGTAACGACACCCTCACACTTTCAAGTTCAGACACTGTTCACTACAGCAGACCCGTAGTTCCAACGTCACTCATCAGGTGGCAGTAGCGTTCCGCAATCGGTCGGATACAAACCGAACGACCTTCTGTACATCTGCGTACCCAAATTTCTTAGCCACTTTTTCCCATTAGATAGGGCATTTTTCGAAAAACAAAATGTTTCACAATTTACATTCTTCGTTCATTTTCATTCCTTCTTTACAGCAATGCATAACACTCATTCTGCTTAAAAAACTGCATGTAGCACGACTCAAACCTGCAACCTGTGTCTAGTTAAGTCAGCATGCTACTGCCTCCGTCAGTCGGAAGGCTGTCTCTAAAGAACATTTTAAGGTAAATAAGGTACTATGCAAACTTTGATCCTTGACATTTTGAAACTGGATAAATAGTGCGCTGTACTATTTGAGTAGCTTCACAACTGAAGACTAATGTGACACCACACGAATTCTGTTCCCAAAATACATTTTCCAGACCGGAACCTCCATTCCATTCCATTCCTTTATGATGACTGCCCAACAATTAAAGCTATTAAGCTTTTTCTGAGCTTGCATCAAGTTGACGTATTATTGATGTTGGATATTGTTTGAATTTTGAATTTTGCTGTTAACTCTAACTACGTCTTCTTACTTCTTTAATATTTTTGTTGTGATAAATACTTTGTAATAGGTTTTGTGGTGATCATTATTATACATTCATTAACTAATTAAAGTTTATGTATTGAGAGATATGAATACTTAGACAGTAAGAAAAAAAGGGGGGGGGGGCGGAATACAAAAATAAGCTTTCTGCTTAAATGAAAAATATAATTGGTGTATTTACAACAATTGAATAAAAAACAAAGTGAAGTACTTAAAAATATCTAGGGAATTTTGATAAATTAATTACTTTACAATGAATTGAAAGTATGAATACACATGTTGTTGTTTTTTTTTTTTTGGGGGGGGGGGTGGAATTCAGACGAGGAAGTATCTATATAATAATATTAAGGAATACGTTGAATACCGGAACCTCCACTTGTAAGAATAAAAATTGCTGCCGGATAAAAAAGAAAACTGCTACCACAGATATTATTAATTAACAACGCTATATATTCACAATAAGTAATAATGATGTACACAGGTTAGTTGCATTGTTGCGAAGGAAATTTTAGATATTTTCATTTCAGTCTAACTGACGAATATGTCAATCTACCGCTCATATCAAACAAACCATTAAATTTCACAGATCAATTTCCAAGAGTCAATGAAAAAGAAACAACAACAAACACAAGAAAGTGGTTTCATTCCAACAAAACGTCACGGGATTAACTACTCTGTTTATACGGATTACGTCACAGCACAGTTAATTAAAATAGCTAGAAGTGCAAACCCATTATGCGATTGTGATGCAACACATCTGAAAAACGATATAAACTAGTCTCTAACCCAGACAACTAAGATTCTTGAACAAACGGAGACGAATATAGTTGGAAGTTAAATCAAGATCAGGTGTAAGCACACAATTTGGGAGGACCCTTTCTATATTCGCGAGGTGGAGACAATGACCATCTATGCAGTTCGTATATCCTGTTTCAAAGGCGGCAATTTGATTAGAAATGATTGTGGACGTGTACTAACTAAATATAGTTCACCTTTTAAGAAGAATTATCAATAAAAGGGATAACCACCGGATAACATGTAGACGTACATACCGCTACAACTGGAGTATATCTCACCGTTCACAGAATCAATATATTCGTATAAAGTACCACTGTTTGGAAATAGTGGTTTGTTTCCTGTAGCAGCCATCTAAATTAATGGTTCGTACGGCATACGAATGTGTTCGTGGACACTGAGCTCTGTAAACTATCATATTGCTGACTTGAGGGTGCTGATATGTTTTATTACCAATACTCTATATTTGATCAGGAGCTGTGTAGGTAGCACACTTTCATATTTAGGGTCTTTCATATCACCAGGCGCATGCCGGAATTGTACAAACAGGAATACCTGGTCGCTACCTTCACTTCCCTTGCCTCGGAAGTGTGTTCGAAGACTTATCCTTCAAACCTGTGACGGGCTTAAGTCACAACTGTTTGGCTCATCGAGATATTAGATAATTAACTAGAGATGTCCTTCGCTAATTCACAATACAGAAGCAATTGAAGTAGAGATTGTTGCATTCAATTCGAGATTCGCTGCTCTCAACTTTAAGATGGACAACGGACGTATTACGGTAGTGAAGGTTCTCAGTGGTATTTTTATTATTATTTTAGTTAACATATGTGTTCACGGTTCAAAACAGCCTTATTTACGAACTATAGGTTTCGATATCTAATGTTAATATGAACTAAAACCAGAACTCTGCTTTGAAAATTAATACAATGGTATTAGGTAGCGTTACTATTTGCAAAGCATCTATCGTTTTCACATTTGTCACGAGGATTAAGTAATACGTGTGTCTGTTTTAACGTTAAATGATGTTTCATGAACTTTTCAATTATTTAAACATTCTTCCTCCTGTTTTAAATAACGGCCTACGAATAACACGCAAAAGTTTGTAACTAACTTACATGTTGTCGTGCAGCTAATTTTCTCATATATTTAACATAAAATGGTAAGTATAATCATTATATATTATGTGCACTCGCATTCTCAAACGAAGGGGAAAAAATGAAAAGGATATAACGGTAGGTGACATTTGTAGGACCGATTCAGAATGCTGAACTGTTCAGTGAAAGTGACGAAAAAGGAAGCACTACCCGACAACAGCTCAAACACCGAAATTTAGGAAGTAAATATTTCGTTGCTAAAGAGGGCAATATAGGATTATTTAAATAGGTGTATTGTTTTTCATAGTATTTCTCCTCTTCACGTAGAAAAACGTAATTATGAATTTGTATTTTACTTAGAGATGTACATGTAATTGGTACTTTACTACTACTCAGAATAAGTATTTATTATAATTGCCTATTATGACAAACCAGATGGAAGATGATCAGATTAACTTCATCCAGACTTTACTGTGTTCCGGTTTTGTTTCTGTGAAATGTTGGATCTCCTATACATTCAACTTTGAAATCTAACAGTTACTTAGTGATTTCCGAACGAAAAAGCGAACGACCTTCGTAAATCTTATCACCCTTTCCCCACTTCCTTCTCTCGGTCACACAATGGAACACACAGTGTCGAAGTGTTCTGTGGTTTGACCACGAGAATGGGATGGACAAAGGTTATTAAGATTTGCTAGCGATTTAACTAGCCAGACGACTATGTTAGAACTACACTACGGTTAATTTTTTCCCCACATCGCTCATATTCTAGTAAAATATAGGAGAAGTTAAGCATAAGTAACTTGGTTACTCCACTGTGCTTACCTGCAGAATTACATTGCAGTAGTCATTTGCTTTGATATTATTAAGACCCACAATTCCAGGAAGATACATGGTTCCATCTATTGCTCGGGACAGTTTGTCACTTGTGTCTAACTTGGATATTTGTTCAACAGTAAATGTGGGATTTAGTACATACTTTATGTCATCTAACGAGGAATCTGGAAGACAAAATATAATTAGATGAGCACAATCAGTATTACTACCAGTGAAAAATATTAGAATTACAGAAAGACAAATTATACTTGTAACTCACGATGTCATCATCAATATACAACATTCCTTCCTGCTCTACCACAACACGAAATATTGGTACGTACAGTGGAACATACACAACGGAATCTTCCTTCAGCGGAAACGTCTGTTTATTGAAAAAAAAAATATATGCCCCCCCCCCCCCCCCTCTAACTTTTTAACATAATTCCTTGTAGTATATTCTGTATTCACCGCAATCTTCCTAACACGGATACGGAAAGTCATATTGACTATAAAAAACAGAAAATGTTTTTGTGTTCGTCGATAATGTTTTCGTATTTTTTTTTTACAAAAAAACTATGCCCGTTTCCTCTGAAATTTTAAAGTACTCATTTAAGATAGTATGTATGACCTTGTAAACAGTGCGTATCTTCCAGGTAATGTGCATCTTACAAGTGATTCTTACGTGCAAGATACACACAGCTGACAAGGTCACACGTACTGCTTATTCCTAAATTTTCTTTTACTCAAGTCTCTCATCTTTTAAACAGACTGACGAACCGTATGTCTGGCTACGCAAAAATATTATCGAAAATAGTGCTTTTATAATGTATATGTTTAACGAGGAACATCTGGTCAACCAAAGATAAGCGAAGTTTTAATTTTAGTTTGTGAACAAATGAAAATAATGTAAATAATTTAAAATGAACGAAGTAACTGTAAGTGCAAAATTTTGTGGTAAAATAAATTATAGTGCATTTTGTTATGGTGGATATTCCCAAGTACAGTGAGTAAGTGACATTGCTCATTTTTAATCACAAACACAAGGAAAGTCAAAAAGACAATTTAAGGTAAATTTATGATAAGAGGAAACGGATTTACTTACAGCTTATTGTTCCATAGGCAAACACACACACACTCAAGCACTAATATTTACAGAGAACTTGCAGGTTCTGTAATGCCTTTTATATGGGGAGAAACAGGTGGTGCTCTTAATATTCGTATAAATAACCATCGTCACTTCTGCACTATCAACAAACCGGATGCCCCAATCTCCCTACACACCGAGTTCCACAACACCAATTTTGATCTATCTTTCCTGGTTGCCATAATCCACATTTTACACCCTACGACCAACACCTCAACACGCCGTATGTGGGAGGTTGCCTTTATTCATGGTTTAAACGCGAAAATGAAGCCTGGTCTTAACCTTCAATAACTCTAACCTCCCATTTGCTCTGCATTTTCAACACTTTTTCTTCCACAATTCCATCCCGAACTTACGCTGTACAGTTGTCAAGTTCCAAGTTCCGGAAATCCACGCGCTGTATAGCAGTCAACTGTTCTCCAAGCTTGATGCGACGTCCGCTATGTGTCGTCACTGTCGTCTTGATCTTTTGTTCGTTTCATGTGTGCTCGTCTTCTCCTCTACTAGCAAGTATACGGTCGTAAAAACCGAAATATTGCAAGTATTCTGTAAATATTAGTGTTTGAGTGTGTGTGTCCGCCTATGGAAGTAAATTTCTTTCTTCTTATCATAAATTTGCTCAATTTTAATATAACTTGTATTCAATGAAAACTGGTTAAGAACTGAAACATTCTTCCTTTTAACGTTTCAAAAGCACATACTTCTACTATCAAGCTTCTTGAATGCTTGGAATGCTTCTTGAATGTAAGGATTACTCAAACTAAACGAAATGAGTAAAAACGCAAACTCCTTTGCTCGATAGGTGATGATAGGCCTCGTCCAGCTTTGTGTCTTTCACTCCAAAAGAATGACACAGAATGAGCACGAAGTCTCCATCGTCTCTAGATCAAATGTCTGAGACCAAAGTCCACTACTTCTTCATTCAAGTAATTCCCCAGTTGGCATGCCGATGATAGGTTAATGTTGAAATTAGAAATTACTCGTACCGAAAGCAAGAGCGTTAACTACTAAGCTCTAGGCAGGAGCTCAAGTTCGTTAGGAACTTTCAACAACACACAAAAATGACACCACGCAATAAAGGCCACAACACGACACTCAATTCAATTAGAGTTTCCCGTCCTGATTTTGATTTCACGTCGATTATTTGAATATGAATGCGGATAACTGGAAAATGACTTTCACGAACCAAAGTTTGATATCTCAATATACGCGCTATTGACTTCGGATTAATGCAGTTTATTTCAGTTTTATCCAGACACTTTCTGAGTATCGAACTGACTCGAGTGTTTCTGGATATAATCCTGAAGCCCAAACTTAGTAGTATTCATTGTTCAAGTACAAAACACATTTTAGTTCGCGAAAGCTATTTCCTGCTTACTAATTGCCTTTACAATCCAGTTTACAATGGTATTTATGTGTATTTAGTGATGTAATTTTTATAACAATCGGACACATTGAACTGTCCTTTTGTTTATTTTGAACCAGTGTATCCCACACCTAATTCTGTGAAGTTAATAAGTCCGTCAATGGACGAAACATGAAACAAACCTATTTCTCAGTAGTGTTTTTTCCATTTTCTTCCTTTATATGCTATGAGACAGGTTCACTGGCACTACTTTTTCCCATATACAGGATGTAAAGAAAAGATGGTTACAAACTTTGGGAGGTGAATCCTGACATCGAAATAAGAAAAAGGTTTCCAACTTGGAGCCTTAAATCGACTCCTTGCAATGGTAAATACAATGAATATTTCTCCATAAATCCTAAATGATGCACTAAAATGAAATTTTGTTTTCGGAAAGTGATTTGTATCAATACAGTGGATATTAGGAGTTAAGAAGTGATGTCCTAGGGGTTGTCAGTGTTGCCAACCTGGTATACAGTTTATTGTTTCAAATGACACTGCGTCACTTTATTGCATGTGGCATCCTCTAGAAATGGTAAAGAACATATGTGAAGCACAGAACGCAGTGTTGCAAACTGTGGATGTTACACCAGATTAAGAATGAAAAATTGCAGCGCTTCGTTTAAAGAACTGACAAATTTTACAGTTTTCAATTCTATCCTCTGTGCTTCACATATGTTATTTACCATCTCTAAAGGATGCTACATATGCAATAAAGTGACGTAATCATTAGACCACGGGGACTGAATATGAGTAAAAAGAAGTACATAAATATACTACAATTGCATCAAAATCGAAATATAAAATTCAAAAGTTAAACCCACGAGAGCTCCTTTCTTATGCATTTAAATATTATCACAAAACTTTTCTCCTC
Source organism: Lepisma saccharinum (assembly GCA_022664845.1). NCBI lineage: Eukaryota > Metazoa > Arthropoda > Insecta > Zygentoma > Lepismatidae > Lepisma > Lepisma saccharinum. Next base: position 19,255 of record JAGDQP010027361.1, read on the forward strand.
TGGCGTGTTCAAGGACCACAATTACGTCAGTCACACTATGCTGTGGGGGAACGTCTCTGGAACGCGGACTAGTAAATGTAAGGTTTAAGGTCTTAAATGTACCTAAGATCTGAGCTAAGAATTCGTAACTAATAGCCCAAGACAAGAGAAGGAGAGTTCTCACGAACAAAGAGAGAGAGAGAGAAAAAAAATCTGTTTCAAGTACAAGAACAAAATGTACCTCCATCTAAAATATAATTAGTAAGCATTATCTGAAATATACAAACATCTCTCTACAACACGATGATCTGATAACTTACCAATAATTTCATAGTTGTCTGGAAGGCAATAAAATTTCAGCGTGTGCAAATTTAAGAAAACGTGATGACTTTCTCCAACACTATGAATATACGCATGAGTATTTGCTCCTCTTCCTGCAATGCAAATATGAAAATACAAACTGACAGATACATAATTTTAGTAATTCTACTAAGTTACCTAAAAATAAGGATATTACGAACATGATTTTATTAACCCTTTTGCGGTCCGATATTGTTTACGGACCTTTTATGATAAAATTAAAACTAAATTTTCAGGAGCATCATTTAGTTGTATATTATTTACAGTGATATTATAACAGTAAATGAAAGTTTAGTTTCTTTAGGTAGTTTTTTTTTTTTTTTTTTTGGTCAAGAACCAAGGAATAAAAAGGAGTAAATATCCTGAAGTTATCTTTACACACAAAAGGGAGGAAGGCGGAAGCCTCCCTCTTGCAATTTGCTTTTCAAGAAAAAATAAAATATTCCTGCGTCGTAATAGGGCCGAACTTTGTAGGGACTTGTTTTTCTGAGAACCTACACGTTATCCTCTTTACATTGGCGTAATTTCGGGAAAACTCGTTCTATAAGTATATCCTGCAATTTTTTGTATGGTCAGATGCGGCAAAAATTAGGGCATTTAAATTCGTATGTTTTTTTTATTACTTCAATAACACAGAGCGACGAGCCAACCCTCATTTTATTCATTATGGACCATAGAAAACAAAATGGTGTAAAGTTCGAGGACGTACCTTCCATTAAAGTACGAAAGAAAGCAGCCAAAAGGATCTGTTTTTAGTATAAAAAAAAAGTGAGATTTTTCATTCTTACTCGGCTACTCAAAGCCCTTTGTCAAAATTATGGATATTTCCATTGTAACGCTAGACCCGAACTCCCCTGAAAGTGTCGTTTTCTTCTATACCATAATAGCTTGGTTACCTCGAAATTCCTTAAGTCCACGTGCACGGGTATATCGCCACTGATACGTAAGATTAACTTTGATCCCACAGCACTCAGCCTGTAATTCTAATAAAGCAGTGAGTGACCCCTCATTGGATGGCCGGGATAGGGGAACAGCGACTAGCGCCTTAAGGTACCATTCACCTGATGAAATTTGATCGTGTACTGCACAGCCGGTATTTCTAGTAGAACAGTCAGTGACCCTTCGTTTTATTTACTATGGCGAAGTTTTAGATTTACCGGGTAAACACTTGCGTAGATATAGCGGAACTAGTCACAATCCTTGACTATTCAAAACGGTCAAATTCGTTAACTAGTAAATTTGAGAGAGGAATCGTTAACTATATCACATCCAAATATTCTTGTAGGGAAACAAATGATACCTTGTTGGAATCATCTACGGACATATTACTTTCTTTGAATAAAGACGGTTCGCATTTTTTTATTGTTCCGAGAAATTGGGGGAAATTCCCCCTTAAATTTCCCTTTTCGCTCCATTTATATCTAAGCGGCCCCCCTCTAGGAGAGAGATCATTTACGCAATATGTGGTCTCTGCTCCTATAGAATATCCCCGAAATCGTTACATAAGATCATTTTTAGGGATTTTCCAAAGAAATAAATTTGAAAAAAGCACAAAAAGGTAAAGGAAGAGTGAAATAGGTAACTGGGAGTCAGAAGGAGGCTTCTTGGTGGTATAATGATCTAAGGAAACAGAGGGATTACGACGATACTACTACTACTGCCACCAATAATAATAATAAGAGGAAGGACAGAAAAAGAAAATTAAACCAAAGACGGCACAGAGAACGAAGAACTGGGGTGCAGAATTTACATGCATTTAAGTCCATGTTCATGACTAGTTGAGAGGATAGAGATATCCGTCTGCTCCCATGTTTTTCTACATCAGGATTGAGAATTTTAAGGATAACCACAAGAAAGGTTTCGTAAAAAATACGGCCGTGATGTGAGGTATGTTCGAGTATGGGGAGATGAGGTGGGAGTAGCAACGCATGCTGAAGCGGACTTACTCCTAAGGTGTAAAAAGTAACTAAGGTTGGAGGATATGCAACTACCGGAGTGTCGGAACGAGTACGTCTTGAGTGATGGAATGCTCGAAGTTCACACTAGGATAAAAAATACGAACAGTTCGATTTGTTGAACTTATCAGGCTTGGCGGAGGGGGTCCAGTTCTGGTCAAGATCGTGTTTATATTCTAGGGTCTCCGTAGACTATTTTAGAGTATGAGGCAAGAGATCTTTCAATCTCAGGTAACGCAGTTAGGATGAGGTGCGCTAGTTTGAAGAGTTTTTGGAGTACCTGAGGGCTATGATGGCACTAAAGAAAGAAGATTGGGAGTGGAGGGTTCTTCGCGAAAAGGCAGATTGTAGTTACTGTGATTCTTGACACGGTCCAATTTACCAGTTTAAGTGTTAGGAGACTTATATTCAAGGTTAATGAGGGCTGACGAGAGGGTATAGAAATAATTTTTAAGTAGGTCTCAAACGAGCAGATGTGGGGTCTTCGACAGCACGAGCGTATGGGAGAAACAGTTTGGTATGATATGGTTTGAAGTAGAGAAATTGTATGTTGATGATAGGTTTGATGTGGGCGCCAGTCTCAAGTCAATTGTTGTTGAATTTTATGTATGGCCTTTAGGCATCCAAGGCTCAGGCCGATCAAGTCGATTGTTCTTGAGCAGGATATCCACATCGTGGAAAGTTATGTGTTCCCTGGAGAAGGACCAGACGAATCTGACGTGAAAGATGCAGTTGAGGTCTTACAGCAATGTCTCCTCTGACTTGATATGGGTCTAGATTAAGATGATATTCATTTAAATAAAGGTTAGTCATTCGAGAGGTGTGGCATTCTGTTTCTCCGGTCGTGCCATGAAAACATTGGCTTTGCAGCATATAATTATGGTTTTCAAAGAACAAAGCTGGGCAACCTGGAGCGGAAATTGTATTTTTTCTAATTTCACTGATGTCACCATGGAGACGAACCATTTCTAATTTCACAGCGAAACATTCCGCCTTTGTCATTTGTGTGTAAAAAGTTTTGAAAAAGTAAGTAACTCTTTGTTCTAATGACTAATATTTGAAGTTATTTCTGGGATAATTTTACATTCAATTGTCTTATACTTTACAACGAACAGATTGTTGCAATATGTACACATTTTGTTATTGCTATTTAAAGCATGATATAATTTAGAACCAATTTAACACAATTATGATCAATTCGCGCCAGGACACTAAAAATCAAAATGTTACTTAGGTATATCTAATACTTAAATAAAAATAAAAATAATTAAAAAAAAAAAAAAAACGTTCACGTTAGGAACGAGCTGCCAAAACAAAAAATTATGCAGTTGCTATAGCTACTCAACAGAAAGGGTTTTTACTAATTATTTCTTACTTGCGTGGTCGAAAAAAAAAAATCATAATGGGGTTTCTTTTTTTTGCTCGTTAAACAGTTGCCAGAAGTAATGCACACTTTCCGATGCTCTACAGAGACTATTACATTCTTTTCATTTAATCTTCTCACCAAATTAGTTTACAAATCACCACTTTTGCGGTAACATCTATCTGAAAACGCTTACAACAAATCCAAAAGTAATCTAATTCTCAGAATCCCATATCAGCCAATTTAAAAAGGATGTTCTGTCTAAATATAGTCGTGGTGAATCAACCACAGTTTTTTTTTCATTTTTAAATTATACAAAAAACAAAATGCACTCTCCTATTTGAATAAATAATATCTATCAACAAACTTCAGATGAAATTCGACAACAGTCCACTACTTTTTCACCACACAAGTTTCGGATACAAAATGATCCAACCATCAGAAATCTTAAAAATAATAATAATAATAATAAACTTTTCTCACTGCTGCCACCTGAAGATTTTCTAAGAAAGTATATGTGAAGTTACTCCAGTTGACGTTACAAATAAAGAAATAACAGAGAATACTGATTACCTTGAAAATATTTCCCACACACCAAACATGCATAAACATTGATTCTGGATAACGAAACAGAGCACAACTTCTCAAAATCGAAATCAAGGAACTGTCTGTTGATTGTATCCAGGTATGGGCAAAGCCTTATGGCCCGTGAAGATTTGTGACCTGAAATGATACACTCTTTAATAATTATTCTTAAAAAACAAACATATAAATACACAAAATATCATGCAAAACGATACTACTATATACAGTGCAGCCCTTCTTTAACGAATTTCAAGAGACCAACAAAATGAGTTCTTTATATCCGAACTTCGTTATAAACAAACTCATGTATTTTTTCCGAAGCGATGCAATGCACAAACACGAGTTAAAATTCAACTTGCGGTGTGTAAATTCTTACAGTTATCTACCCGCTTACAGCAACCGAAAGCACCTCACTCTCTATTTACTTATAACACAATGAGCTCCGCTGGAAACAAATATTTATTTTTACCCTGGCTGTCATCCAAATGGAAGGAGAAGAGGTGAGTCATGCCTGGCTTGCACAGCGAGATAAGGTGAAATTATATCGTCAGAAAAGACAACGCGATTTTCAAAGTGTTGGATTTCCAATGTTTGGACAGAAGCCAAATAAGGAATGTATGAGAACAGCTGTGAAAACAATTTTTACGGAACCTGAGTAATGCACAACTAGGGGGTGAAATTGACCTGCATACTTAGCTTCCAGCTGTGAACAAAAAAAAAGTTGATTCCTCTGCTCTTCTCCACTCGTCCTGTTACAAAACAAAGAGGATGGGGTGTTCATGGCCTTCAACCGTTTGTACTTCCGTTTTTACATGTAAACAATAGCCACGAAGAAGCGGAAAATCAATACGTCCGAAACATGAACCCATTCTGAAAACTTCACTGTAAGTGGTCCTGACGGAAAATATTGATCGTAATATACGGTCATTTCTTTCAGGTTTTAAATAGGCAAGGTAGCGGGATTTCATTTATGTTCACAATATCCAATAATTCGCTATATCCGAGTTCGTTATAAGTGGACTGCACTGATGAATAGAATAAATAATAGTCATTTTGGAGTATCTTTTAATTTATACCCTTGGAAGGAATTAAAAACACCGAAAATGGCAACCGATTTTTTTAGAGGCCCTGGCCACGTTCAATAGATTGCCGAAATTCAGTGGTGACACGCCAGATCGAATCGATCGCTTTTTTCAAGAATTCGACTCGTGTTGTAGAGCTCACAAATGGTCAGCGGCGAAACCAAAGGAAATGCTTGCCACATGTCTTACAGACACATCTCTAGATTACTATAATTTATTGCAAATTGACCCCGCCTTCCCACAAAAGACGTACGATGATATTAAGAAAGAAATTCTTAATACATTTCGCGGTATGAAATCTCCATACAAAATCATCTAAATATGAATGAATAGTATATTGAGCCGTTTGGAAAGACCAGCCTTGTAAATTATTGGATAAATAATTAATAATGGGTGTAAGAGCAACAGTAAACGTAAGACTTGACTCAGGGCTGCCTTAAAGTAAACCATTATGTACTGCAAAAAAAAAAAAAAAAAAAAAAAAAAAAA